>PQXH01000087.1:0-169767 GCA_004786125.1 Botrytis tulipae
AGAAGAAGAAGAAGAAGAAGAAGAAGAAGAAGAAGAAGAAGAAGAAGAAGAAGAAAAAGCAAAAGCAAAAACTCAAATCTTCCAAGATCCAAGATCCAAGAATTCTCCACACCCACCCAAAGAAAGAACGAGATCACAGAATTAAGAACATCCGTCTCGTCTAGTCCCTTCTGCAAGGTGCGGTGTTCAAGACAACTTGTGTACAACGACCCACCCTAAAGAAAATCATGCAAGCAACCGCCTTGAACGACGAACTACGAAGCCTGTAACAGGGCGTCACTCGAAACAGCTTGCATTACCTTTCACCTTCTCTTTATTCCCAAAACTATTATGTTTCAACCTTGCTCATGCTTGTAGACCATCACTCTTTTAAGGTCTCTTGTGAGCAATGCGCCTGCGATTTCATCATTAAATTAATCCTCCTCTAATCAGAAAATCATAATCAAACATGGAGAGTACCACAGTTATGACTCCTTCTACCTCGAGGCTTGCTCCTCCAATGCTACACCCAAGATCTGCCTCGAGAACAAGATCCCCAAATAGATCCTCCAGTCGATCACATATTACCGATGACCTCCTATCCGACCTCACGCCCACCACAACCCTGCAAGCTTTCACTACACCCACAGGAAAATTGAAGACGAGCATAGAAGCTGCCTCTCCTGCGGATCGAGCATTTGGTATACGAGCAACGTTAGCATCCAAGAAAGTACAAGAATGGTTGGATGAATTATCAGATTGGCCTTGGCCCACAACTGGGGGATCAGCGGGATTCGAAGCTCCCGTCTCTTCAAAGAAAATAAAAGTATCACTACCAAGATCGGATAATGAAACGGAACAACAGGATGAAGAAGATACAGAGCCGCAATATTGTGGGAGTCTTTTATTCGACCAGGTTGTACGATATGAGTACCGGATAGAAGAAATTGGAGAAGGTATGGATGATTTGAAGGTGGAAGAAATCAAACGACGGGTCTTGGATACACACTTTTCTGCGAATTCTCGACCTTCCTCTGCTTCTAATATTGCCATGCCGGCTTTCCTTGCCTCGTATACGATGATGGATGATTTCACAGCTTTAGTTACGGCCACGGTATTGCAGGCATTACCGAATTTGGCGAAGTTGACGCGTTTATTGGATATATGGGGTATTCGTCTTTCTGTACTTCGAAGAGTGCCGCCTTTGTTACTAGGGTTGGATGATGCGGAGATGGCGTTACTTTCGGGATGGCAGGCTATAAAGATGGCAGGGACAAGTGCTACTGGTTCTGGTGAAATGGGGGATGCGGTTCTTTCTCGCCAAACTTTCGAAGTCATGAAGAATGTTTTACAGGCCAAAGTTACGATTCTTGGAAGAGATCTGGATTACATGCTGGATACTTTGGAAGGCAGGATGGATACCTTACCCGATAGCTGGTTAGACAGGATGGAAAACCTTGAACGAGATTATGGCGAATGGGTCGTTTCAGCAGATCGTAAAATTACAGATGGAGAGTTGGCCGCAATTGCCACTAAACAGGCCGCAATTGATGCGGCGCGGGCAGAAGATGCTAGAGCTCTATCAACATCTGCGACTGAGAATGGCCCAATGGGAGGGAATGTGAATATTCACGAAGTGGAGCCCACGACTCCCCTTCAAATGGAGTCTATTGGGATCTCCAATGGATTGCTGTCAACACCAGCGAAAACACCAAATCCATGCGCCGATCAAGTTCCGGACCACGAAGCTACGCAAACTTCAATTTCGAAAAGCCCATCTCCTCCTCAAACACCATCTCCATCATTAGGTTCTCATCACTTACAACAAGTTGGCAGCGGTACGCTTTCACGCACCCCATTAACTCGTTCGTCTAGCGTCAGGAGCTTCACCAAAGTTCCCAAATTTGGACATACTTTCGCAAATGCATTGAGACGTACCATTTCGAATGACGAATCCCCACAAACCTCGAGTCATGATCTACACGTCACAGCTCCAAGAATTTCTATACGACCATCATCGGCGATTCTTGAAACATTTCCCAGTCCAACTACGAAGTGCCCTACAGAATCTAGACTGCCAAGATTGCGTAGTTCGAGCTCACCACACATCATCGGAATGGAACGGGGATTATTTGCTTCCAAGGATTCAATTACTTCTCCCAAGAAGGATTCCCTCTTGAATGCGCCAGCTTCTAGCATTGCTTTAGCGAAACAGCTGGGCATTTCTTCTACATCTCACGAATCGGCACAAATTGGTCATGTGAAAGGCCAGAATGTAAAGGCACCAACATTGTTATCTAGCGCGTCTCAAAATCCTACAATAGCGAGCAGTGATGGTGCTTCAGAAAGTGCTCAAAGGCTCAGTCCTGACGGGATGGAATTCGACATTTTAGATGCACAGGTGGGAGCACGCAGACCTTCCATAATTGTCGATGCTTCAGATGATTCACTCTCGGACCGTTGCGAATCTAAAATGACGCCAGAGGCTAGTCCAAGTCCTGTCGATCATGACTCTGATGGAGCATCTACAGTAACATTTGAAGATTCTCCCCTTCCACGAAAATGGTCACATGATCTTCAGAAATATGATAACACTCCACCTGGTTCTCCACCAGGAGCTCCAACCAAAGCTCTACGTCGCCCTCCTCAACTTCTCGAAAGTCCCGATTTTTCCCACCTAATATCCACACCCGATTCTTCTTTTTTTCCTAGTGGCAATGCTCTCGAATCTATCCCTGCCTCGCCCGTCAGCAACAACAGCGATGACCAAATGCAACAACAAATTAGTTCTTTACTTCAATCAATTCCAGCGCATATTCGGCTTCGCTCCGAACCAGAAGAAAAGCCAGATACTAAAGGAATTCGTCCTCGGAAGACTCGTCGCTCGGTTACTCCCTCAATGCCTGCAGTTCGTTCGCAATCTTCAATTGGCAGCTTACGTGCCCCAACTCCATCATTTACCCTCGCTCCTGCGTATGCAAAGAGTGGCACTCCGCGTCACAGACCTCAGAACGGTAATCCAGAGATTAAAGTTTATCATTTATCTAGGTCAAGTGGTGAAAAGCCAATTAAGCTTTTTGTTCGCTTAGTGGGTGAAAATGGTGAGAGAGTCATGGTACGTGTTGGAGGTGGTTGGGCAGATCTTGGAGAATATCTCAAAGAATACGCAAGTCATCATGGACGAAGAGCGCCAGTTGATACCGATAAAGTTGAGGTTCAAGATTTACCATCACGTATTCCATCTGGTGGTTCTACTGTTCGTGATAATGGACGTACTACACCCGGACCTGGTCGTAACACACCTGGTCCACGTTCTGCATCTGCGATGAGTGTTCGTCCATCAACTGCCGTTGATCGACCCAAATCATCTCTTGGTGTTCGCAAAACGAGAAAATCTACATTCTCTTCTTCTGATGCGGTGCCACCTCTTCCAGCTACACCATTTGCTGAAGTTCAACGTGAAGCAGATACCAATCAAACCCCTCAATCAGCAGTATCTAGAAGTTCATCAAGATTGGATTGGAATGAGGAGGATACTTCATTAGGTCTTGCTGGACCAAGAGGTAAACAAAAGGAATTGGATCAGAAAGATCTTGAATGGGTTGAAGGTATGAAGGAGAAAGTCATGCTAGCAAGTACAGAGAAGGAGAAAGAGAGACGTAAGGGTGGCCATAGACAAAGTCTGGGCGAAATGGATAAGGTTGGAGGTACTAAGAGGTTATTCAGAAAAACTTCGAGGTTAGATCTATAAGTTGAGAAGTCTACATCTTCTTGCATTGCGATGGGATTATTGTTTTGTTATTGCATAGCGTGCGTTGCTTGCTTCTTGGGAAGGACTTCTTTTCATCTCATTTGTATGGAGGATACTAAGTAACGGGATGGCTGGATGGACGGGTATAGCTCAATGAGGGTCTAGCTGGCTAGCATGGTCATGATATAATATGACATGCACGATGGACTAGCGAATGGATTATATAGTTTTTTTTCGTTGGGGGTATATTTTTCATGGGGAATAGGATGGATTTGCTGGGTGGGATAACAGGATTGATGGATCACTTTGCAGATTATGGTACCCATTGTTAATTGGAAGGTCGGATATAGGGTATGGTAGGGTAGAACAGAGTATAGCATAGCATTCAAAGGATGGAAGGACAGAACAATGGATACCTTTGACTTGAGATTCGAGGGATAGATAGATAGGTACCTACTGGGAACACTTGAGACACTTGAGATACTTGAGCTTTGGAAGGTAGAGCATCGGGTAGGCGCTTTAGATAGGGATGGAATAGGAATAGGAATATATATATATTAATACCTCTTTGTCACAGGTTCACTAGCGTAGTAGATGCTTAGTCATCTTTGCCTATATATGGCACACTTACATAGCACTACCTTTAACTTTCTTATAGAATATTATATATCTAATCTAGTACCTATCTTTTACACCATAATAATATATTCTATCTTCTTAAAGATCCTATTGTTATACATAAATAACAATCTAACCTTGATAATAATACTTCAATAAAAAAAAAAAAGCTTCATTTTTACCTTCATCTTTGTCTTCGCCTTTATCTTCATTTTCATCTTCACCTTCGCCTTTGTTTTCACATTCATTTTTATCATTATTTCATTCCTAATAAAAATAGTGGATATACCTAGTTTATTATCCACAGAAGGCAAAACTTAAACATTCAATAATTTTAAAGCAAATATTCAAACTATTTTCACCAAATAGCAATAACTTACAAATAAACTTTCAAATATCTTCAATTCTAATCTTCAGAATCTAGTATTCAATTTCTTTAAAAATAAACAATTATACTTACACTATTTATATAATATTGTTAATAATTCATTAAAATTACTTTACAATATACAAATTAGAATGAATATTAATCTAAATAATAAGTACATAGTTCTAATCGATTTATAAAATTAATTACAAATTTAGATATAACTAAATATAGTATTATAAAATTAGCTTTCTTAATTAATACAAAATACATTAATTCAGACCTTCAATTCATTTGCTAGTACTCAACAATAAATCTTCAGAAATCCGGAACCTTTCAAGGGAGAGAAAATTAATATAGTAGTATAATAAAATAAGTATTTTATTTGAAAATAGAAATTACAAATCTATTAAGTAATTGATATTATTATATTTGATATTGAAAAAAAGAAACTTCTGTATATAACCTTTTTTATTAAAAAATATATATATTAAGAAAGATTAAAGAATATTAATAATATTTTATAAAATAATTTAGTTTATACAACTACTATCTTATTCCTTAAAAAACTTGATAGTCTTTACATTACAATCAATTTTGAGCAGAAAGTAGTAATTCAATTTAATAAACTTAAAATACCAAAAAAACAAATCTTTTCAATATTTTATATATAATTGAAATACTTAAATAATCAATATTACAAATTTAATTAAAAAATAATTTTTATTTTAAAATAAAAAGTTTCTAAAAAACTAAAACTTATAATTTATATAAACTTGAGCTTTTATACTTTAAATAATATTGAAAAATAAAGAAAGAAGTTTATTATTTAAAGTCAAAATTATTAGAAGAATAATTATTATAATATAGATTTATTAAAAAACAATTATAATCAATTTTAATTTAATACATCTATTTTTATATTTACTACTATTCTATATAATAATCTTATAAAGTTTGATATAATCAAATTCCAAAATAGAGTATAACAATACAAAAAGAAATACTATCTCAGTTTTTGCTATTATTACAAAAAACCAGGTTACTCTATTTAGAATTGTAAAATGAAAAAACAAGTTGATATATAAAGAATAACTAAAAAATATAATATAAAACCCTTAAAAGAAGTATCAAGATATAATTGCAGTAATATTGGAAAAGGAAATTAATAATTCGATTGAGGTAGATAATATCGAAGTAATAATAATTACAATTAGAATAACTTTTGAGAATATAATTATCAATAGTAGTTTTATATATAATAATAGCTTAATATATTCTATGGTTATATTGAAAATAATTCTTTAGTATTCTTAAAAAATATTTCTAATATTTTTTCACACAGTAATATAATATCATTATTACTATTCAATAATATATATAAGTTTTTAAGAAATGTATTACTTTTATAATAAATTGGCTATGGAGATTATCAAGAAACAAAAAATAAATAAAATATACTATAGATAATATTAAGCTATTATAGTTTAGCTTTATAAATAATAAATCTTTATTTATTTAAACTATTATATTTTTAGTATATACTTTTTTTTTTAATGTAACTAATCTAATTAATAGTAAATATTTTAATAAGATATTTACTAATTATTTTTTTATTAATTAATATAAAATTTATATTTAATTCTTATTTTATTATTAATAGCTTTATTTGACTGATAGTAATATAGTAAATATTATTACGAAATACTTTATTATATTTATAGCAATAGGATTATATTTAGAAACCTGAATATTCTTTATTATAAAACTTTCTTCTGATATATTAGTCATTTTTGATTTACTATGGTTATAATGCTATAACTTGTATATAAATTAAACGAATATAATACTTTCTTTTACTTTTCGATATTATACAATATAATATTGTTATAAGGGGAGTATGTGCTTTCAAGTATTTATAATCAAACTGATTCAGTAATAACCTAATAACATTTTAGTTTTTTAAAATATTAATTTAAAGATTAAAAGAGCTTTAGATATATTATTATTATTTAAAACCACCTTTTGAAAGGCTTATAAAGTAAATGGTTATCGATTATTATATATAGAGGATAATAATAAGCTTAATAGTGATTATAAATCTGAAGACTTTAATATGAAATAGAATATATTTATTAAAGTAATATTTATTTCTAATATAAATTACTATTGAATAAAGGTTTGTAATAGAAATATGGATATATAAGTATAAATAGTATAAAACCAGCTGAAAATGTATTTAGTAATAATAAACAAGATTATAGGGCAAAAACAAAGAAAACTAAATTTAATAAGAGAATTATTATTACTT
Source organism: Botrytis tulipae (assembly GCA_004786125.1). Lineage (NCBI taxonomy): Eukaryota > Fungi > Ascomycota > Leotiomycetes > Helotiales > Sclerotiniaceae > Botrytis > Botrytis tulipae. Next base: position 7,027 of record PQXH01000087.1, read on the forward strand.
TTATTAATATTATTACCAATAATTCGAGAATACAAAATAAGTTCAAATATGGAGGATATTCGATGATTATATACTTCAAGCTTTATCTCTTTTTATTAATAAAATAATATTTGTATAATGTGAGTTATTTGGAATAAGTTAGATCAGTTTATAGTATTTAAATATAAATTCGATTATATTTTTAATAACTTTGTTAAAAATAAATAAAATTATAAAGATATACTTTAGAAATGTAATAACTTAATAGAAATATTTTTTATAATATTATTATATTTATATAACTTTATTTAAGATTATTATTAATTGACTTATTTATAAAAAATCTCTGAGGTTGATATATTAAAATTTTTAATAAGAAAATTAGATTTTAGTAATAAAAAGATATAAAATAGACTCTTCGTTTGACTTTAAAACAAATTATTAATTTTCCTTTCTTAAAACGCTGAAGTACTATTATTACAATAAATTTAGGATTATAAAATCAAACTAATACTAGGTAAAAAGCTACCTTATTTCAAAAACTAATTACTATCATTATTAAAACTCGAGGTAATTCGAAAATAGATTAATAATAATCTCTTTAAAGGATTTATTCAAAAATCAAGATCTCGCAATATAGTATTATTTCTTTTGATAATAAAGCTAAAAGATGAAATCTGTATTTATCAAGATTATCAAGAATTAAATAATATTATAATAAAGAACTACTATCTTTTATTTATTATATATAAGACTTTTGATGTATTATATAATACTAAGATTTATTTCAAATTGAATATTATTACTATCTTTAATAAACTTTGTATTATAGAAAAAGATAAATGAAAAACAGTTTTTATTATACATTTTGGGTTATTCGAGTTCCTTATTATGCCTTTTAGACTATATAATATACCAATATCTTTTCAATATTACATTAATCATACACTTTTCAATAAGCTTGATAAATACTATATAATATATTTTAATAATATTTTTATTTATTTCAATAATAAAATAGAATATAGAGGGCATATATAGATAATTATTTAGAAACTTATTAATACAGATCTATAGATTAATATTAATAAATACGAGTTTAAAATAATATTTATATAATATCTAAGCCTAATTATCACTATAAATAGTATCAAAATAAATATTGATAAAATCAAAGTAATTATATCTTAGAAGCAACCTTTTTTAATAAAGGATTTACAGCATTTTCTAGAATTTACTAATTTCTATTAATAATTCATAAAAAACTTTTCGAAAATCTATTATTCTTTAAACAACTTATTATATAAGAATATCTTCTAGGTATAGGATCAAATGCATAAAAATACTTTCAAAATATTAAAATAGGCTTTTACAATTACACCTATCCTTATATATTTTAATTATAGCAAATATACTATTTTAGAAACTAATGCTTTGGATTGGGCCTCTAGGGGAGTACTTTTTTAATATAATAATGAGAATATTTTATAACCAATAGCCTACTTTTTATTAAAATATTTAATAGCAGAATATAATTATAAAATCTATAATAAAGAACTTCTAATAATAATCAAGTCAATAAAAGAATGGTAATTTAAACTTTAGGGTTTACAATAGGAATTCGAGATTCTTATAGATTATAAAAATTTAGAGTATTTTATTATAATAAAGGCCTTAAACTAATAATAAGTTAGATAATCTAAATTTCTATTTCAATATAATTTCTATATTATATATAGACCAGATACTAAAGCTATTTATCCAAATACTTTAAATTATAAACAAAAAGATAGACTAAATCTTTTAAATTCTAACAATAAATAACTAAAAAATAGAAAAAGAATAGTTTTATTAATATAAAGGTTTAATATTAATCTATATAAAGAATTAATAGAAGAAGTAATACTAATATTTATAAATTTGATAATACTTATAAAGAACAAATCTATCAACAAATTAATTGATAATATTTATATAAAATCTAATATAGTATATTAATTAATAGTAGCAATTAGAGATCTATATATATAGAAATAGCTAATAGAATTCCAAAAGATTATAAAAATTGCTATACAAGATTGTAAAATATCCAATAATAGAATATATTATTATAATAAACTTTGAATACCATTTAATAATAAATTGAAAATATAAATTATTTATAGAATATATTTTTTTAGTCTAGTTGGTCATTTTGAATATATTAAGACTATTGATATCATCTTTCAAATCTATTAATGACCAAATATATATTAAAAGATTAATACATATATATAAGTATATATATTATATATTTATATTAAATTATTGAAATCAACTCCACTAGAATTCTTAAAGCCTTTCCCGATCCCATTTCGAGTATGGTTTAATATATCAATCGATTATATTATATCTTTTTTAAAGAATAAATATTATAACTTGATATATAAGTATATTCTTATAGTAATATATAAATTAACAAAAATATATTATTTTATTAATATAAGAACTTTAATTATAAAGAAATTAGTTAATATATTTATTAATTGGATATATGCCCTATATAACATATCAAATAATATTATCTTGAATCGAGATATACAATTCATATTAGGATTTTAGGTATAGCTATTAAAAAGATTAATAATAACTTTTAAATACTCTTTAATCTTTTATTTGTAAATAGATAAGTAAATGAAATATATTAATTTAATTCTCAAGCAATATTTACACACTTTCATTAACTTTCATTAAAATAATTAAATAGAATAATTACTATTAACAGAGTTTGTTTTTAATAATATAATTTCGAAAACTATAGGATATTCTCTATTCTTTGTTAATTATAGTTTTAACCCATATATTAGCATCAAGCCAAGCAAACCCTATCCATTAGAAATAATATTAACTCAAAAGTATGAATTCTTTAAAGACAATAAAATGGTTAATAGAATAAAATTTTTTTTGGATTAACTCCAAGTATTTATTAAACAAACTATAAATATATACAAGGAGTATACAAATCAATATTGAATTAACTTACTATAATATTATATAGAATAAAAGGTATTTGTTAATATAAAGAATATAAAAATCTTTCAAAAAACAAAGAAATTGAATAATAAATGAATTAGATTTTATAAAATTATTAAAATCTACCCACAATTTTATTTTATTTAATTATTAGAGAATATATAAATTTTTCTTGTTTTTCATTATTCCTTATTCTTATTAATATATAATAATAAATGATTTCTAATGTAATTCTAGATTAATAAAGTAGAAGCGGTTACTATATAAAATAAAGTTCTTAAAAAAAAAGATAATAAAAAGAAGTTAGTTTAGAAATAGATATTCAAAAGTATTCTAGATAATTATAATAAAGATGAATATTATTATTTAATTAAATAAAGATATTATACCTCAATTTAACAATTAGCCTTGGATTTTAAAAGTAATAAAAAGATTATAGCTTACTATTATCACTTATATCTAAAAAAGCTAGATTTACTGAAATAAATATTAGAAAACCTAGAGGCTAAAGTAATTTTAATTTCTATATAAAAAGCTATAGAAAAACCTAGAATATCCAAGTATTTATTATAATAAAGAAAAGTATAATTTATTTAATATACTTTTTCTTTTATTTTATTATTTTATTTTAGTTTACTTGGAATAAGCAAATTTTAAAAGGAGAAATATTATTACAAATTCATTAATATAATAGATACTTAATTATCTTTGCCTATATATAGCATATTTATATAGTACTACCTTTAATCTTCTTATAAAATATTATATATCTAATCTAATACCTATCTCTTGCATTGTGATACTCTTTTTGTATACTTTGTTTATTTTTGGTTTTGTGATTTTTGGTTTTGTGATTTTTGGTTATAGATTGGATTGTATGTTTATAGATTGGATTATATGTTTATATCTTTTTAGTTGAGATTTGAGATTTGAGATTCGGTAATATTCAAATAATTTTATATTAAATTAAGGGAAAGAAAGAATAACGTGGTTTATCATCATATAGGTCATATCATTATATAGACCACTTTCACCTCAATTATCGTATTTAAACCCATATTATTCCACAACTATCAAATCAATTAATTAAAACTATTAAGAATCTAATAATCTAGGATTTATTATATTAATTTAATAAATTCTTAAATTATAATCTGATTTTCTATATTTATTATAACATCGATTAAAAGATACTTTCTTATTAGAATTCTTTTTTTTTTGATATTTATTGTATTGAATCTGAATATTAATTTTTTATTGAAATAATATATCTTTAGCTTTTTATCCAATAAATACTCCTCTATTATGCAATTGAATCTTTTTAGCATATTAATATTTGCTTAATACCTCATTTGCCTTTTGAAATATATAGTTCTCTACACTTAAAAATATATTCTCATAAGCTAATCTCTCTATACCTTTAACTAAAGCTAATACAATTTCAAATATAAATATAAAAGAATTTGATTAATAACAAACTATTCGAGATTTTACTAAAATTGATTACAAAAGAGTTTTAGTTGGATTATAAAGGGTTTGAGAGATTTATAAATCTGGATTGAAAAAAAGAGAAGTAAATATACAAATTTGAATATCTAGTTTTAAAAATACAGTTTTAAAATCAAATAATATTAAATCTATTCTTCGAAAACCTGCTTTTATATTCTAAATTGTAATTGATTCTTAATATACAACTTTGAAAACTATTAAGAATTTAACCTTCAAAATATAATTAATATATATCTTAATAAATTCATCAATTTGAATACTATATAAACATTTCAGATTATTAAAATAACTAACATCAAATAATTGAATTAAATAACTTAAATATAATAATAATTTTAAATATATTATATCATTTACTTTATAATATAACTGAAAATATATTAATTTATAACTTTTATATTTATTTAGTACTAACATTCAATATTTATTCTTTTTTCGATTTAGAGTATATTTATTAAAGTATTTTAATCATTCTAAATCTATCTTATTATTTATCCATCCATTAAAAGTAAATTTAATAATTTAATCCATAAGGAAATTGATTTTAGTATATTAATTAAAGAAATAAATCTATCCTTAAATCATTAGAAATAGAAGTATAGTTTTACCCTCTCCATTACCATATATAATCACTATAGCCCATTCTTTATTATCTAATTATATTATCTTACTTCTATTATTTCATTTAGTATTGATTACAACCATTCTAGGGTATATTATACTCATTATAAAATCAATTTTATTAAAGTTATAGAAATTATAATTGAAAATATTATATTTTGCTTATATACTCGAAACTAAATAAAACCAATTTTTAATAAACTTGGAATCTTTATAAAAAACTTTTTGAAAGTTATAAATACAATTAAAATATATCTTTAATCTTATATAATATTTTATAAATTAATAAGCTCAAAGCTTTTCAATTTTCTTTATACTTTTTAATTCAAGAATATAATTCATTATATTTTTTATACTTTTGAGTTTAGGTGGAAATCCTTTATTATCTATATTAATTATATATTGAATAATTATTTTCTTTTCCAATTCTATAATCTTATAAGTTTTATATTAATATTTTATATAAGGAATAAAACCATTTATTTTGTATTAAATTGTTGTATGTAGGATATTATACAATTTAGTAACTTTTCAAATATTTAATTTTTTATCTTTTTGAATAGCTTTAATAGTTAGAATGATTTGTGCTTTTTTATTAATCGTTTTTATAATAGATTGTTAATAAATTGTATATTAAAGTAAAGAGATGATAATTGAGGTGAAAGTGGCCTATATGATGATATGGCCCACATGATGATAAACCACGTTATTTAGAACATTTAAAACATTTAGAGAATGTAGGAAATGAGATAGATATCTAGTTATAACAATCACTCTTAATTCGTATTCCTTAATCCTCAACCCATAAAAAAAAAAGAAAAGATGAGAAGAATAAAATGAAATGAAAAGGGATTAATTATCTACCTACCTACCTACCTACCTACCTACCTACCTTCCGTTCCCCAGATTACCTTCCCCGATTCCCTAATTCCCAGACACAGATATCAAAATCATTATAAAAATCTATACTCGAGTATTCACAAACCCCATTTAATACCTAGCCTAGGTATCCAGAACAACTCCGCAATATTCTCATTATTTATATAATCATAGATCACTGTCAATTTCTCACCAAATCTACAACCAATATAATCAATCGTTCCATCTGCAAAGCTATGATTGTATCAAGAAAACTCGATAGGAAAAGTAACAAACATAATTATAATCAGCATCATCATCATCATCAGCATCATCATCATCATCAGCATCATCATCATCATCAGCATCATCATCATCTACTGAATCTTCTTTATCATTTACTTCTCCACTTATTTCATCTCTCTCCGACTCCGCTTCTGTTTGTACCCAAAACCCATATTCGACGCCTAACTAAAGTACTTACAGACGAATTACCTCCCTTAGCCCTTAATCCCTAACCCTTAATCCTTAATCATAACTCTCCGTCCGAGTTTTGAGGGAGTATATACCCAGCTTAATGTATCTACCGGACAAAGCAAGGAAGTCTTTTGAAAGAAGTCCCACCAGTAACTGTAAGAGGACTAACGGCCATTTGGCTTATAGTTACTCAGACGTCATACATACGATTTCTCGCTTCGAGTGCACCTTTAATAGCTAATTCCCAAGTTAGCAACAACTCCATGTTCATAATTTCAACACTCTCATCCAGTAAAAGGTGCCTATAAAAGAGAATCAGATAACTCACCATCACAACTATCCTTAGCATCACCAAAAAGCATCCTCGTACCCGGCATATAAAACATCGGATTAACCACATCAGCATATCCACTTGCCATACCTCTCTTCATAACAATCACCTGTTTACTCTTCCACGCGTGTAAAACAGGCATACCAGCGATACTAGAACCTGGTTCGAGAGCAATAGGATTAACAGTATCATTTGCGCCAATGACAAGTGTTACATCGGTTTCTCCAAAGTCATCATTGATTTCATCCATTTCGAGAACAATATCGTATGGAACACTAGCTTCGGCGAGAAGAACATTGCATTGACCGGGCATGCGACCTGCGACGGGATGAATGGCGAATCTGACATTAATGCCTTTACTTTTAAGCATTCGAGTGATATCGCTGATAGCATATTGAGCTTTTGCAACTGCCATACCATATCCAACGACGATGATGACGCTTTCAGCGTTCTCAAGGGATTCCACAACTTCATCAATATTGGTTTTGGTGATTTGACCTTCTATCTTATGCTCAGTCTCCGTGCTAGGAGCTATTCCTCCAAAGAGAACGTTTCCGATAGACCGATTCATTCCAACACACATGATAGAAGATAGGATTGAACCACTAACTCCTATCAAAGAGCCAACTGTTGTTAATAGCGGCATGTCGAGCATGAAGCCTTCAGATACAATTGCGAATCCAGAGTATGCGTTGAGCACAGTAATAACGACAGGCATATCTGCTCCACCAATAGCAGCGGTAGTCGTATAGCCTTTAATAAAACTGAGAACTGCATTACCACCTAAGCAACATGCGGCAATCACTGGCGCAGCAGGTGCAAAAGTAATAAAGGCTGCCATGTTGGCCATATTAAGAGCAAGCAGAGTTGAGTTGACTGAATGTTTGGGACCTGGAAGCCTAATTGGTTTGGAAGACATCCGACCAGCAAGTTTAAGGTAAGCTACTATCGATCCAGTAAATGTAACACCACCTAGTAGATATTAGCAAACAACGAGGATAATAAAAAGTGTTTTTACTTACCAATGAGAACACCCATATATCCAGCTATGAGGTGAAGTTGTGAGATATCACCAATATCTGCCATGACCGATCCGAAACTGGTTAAAACAGCAGCAAGACCAACCACAGAGTGGAGTGCTGCGACAGTTTGAGGTAAATCAGTTGCCGTAGTGCGTCGTCCAATTCTCAACCCTATCACGAAAATTTGTCAGTTGAATAATATTCTCCATGAAAAATACCAGCAATTACCTACCAATGATGGCTCCACAACCAGCAACAGCAGCAAACTGTGCAAGCACCTCAACTGGAAATCCAACTGCGGCAAGAGATGCGAGTATACCTACTCCAACACCAAGAATGCCCAAAAGATTACCTTGACGCGCCGTCGTTTGAGAAGCAAGACCAGATAATGATGCTAGTAAAGTTAACAGTTATTTCAGTCAGAAATGCAAAAAAGTGGGATTACCAATGCACAGAAGACTGCTAGCAATATATCCTGCTTGAACGAGCCCAGCCATACCAGTGGATGCAGCGGCTATATACCCGGCACCAAAAATACCAGCAGGTACAGCATATAACCATGGGTATTCCTTTGGATCGGTTGGTCCTGTCATGAGTTAGCTAAGGTGACATCGGAAACGAGTATAGTACTTACGCTTGAACATATCTAACATTCTTTTGGTAATCAGAAATCCACCAAAAACATTTACAAATGCAAGCATTACAGACAAAGCTCCGAGAGCTTGAGGTATAGTATGCGGTACAAGACCACCTCCCATGATGAAGAAACCACCTACACCGACCATACCTGAGATCGCATTTGTAACACTCATGAGTGGAGAATGCAAAGCAGGAGCAACTCCCCATACAGTTCTGTAACCAATCAATCCAGCCAGTGCAAATGTAAAGACGTTATTCATAAATAAAGGCCCAGTTGCTTTGCCAAGAAGAAGTGCAAGACTCATTCCACCGGTGATAGCTCCGACTTCACGTGTTTGTTTTTGCCAAGGAGTCAAGGGTACAGTATTGGCAGCTGAAGCGTTAGCATCGATAGCTGAGGCAGCTTTTGGAGCTGGCGGAGCTGGTCGTGGTGCAGTGGGTATGATTTCTCCATTGTGAGTGACAATTGAACCACGAACCACTTCATCCTTGAGGTCGATCCCGAATTGCTTCTCTTCAGGGGCAATAGAAAGAAGGAATTTAGTAATGTTATTGGAGTACAAGGTGGAAGATTGAGTCGGTAGTCGAGAAGGAAGATCAGTATATCCTGTAACCAAATTAGATTGGCCTCGAAATCCATTAAAGCATACCACGAACCTATAATCTTGACTCCTTTATGTTCAATCAATTGACCTGGAACAGTGACATCACAATTTCCACCTGCTTCTGCTGCCAAATCAACAATGACAGAACCAGGTTTCATTGCCGCAACCATCTGTGTATTTGATCAGATCGTTTTCAACAATTTCACGTCTATGAATGCTTACATCTTCGTGAATCAATTTAGGAGCAGGACGGCCGGGAATCAATGCAGTGGTAATGATAATATCAACTTCACGACATTGTTCCATGAATAATTTTTTCTCGGCCTCCATGAATTCTTTGGACATTTCTTTTCCATAACCGCCGGCGCCAGATCCATCTTCTTTGAAATCTACCTCGATGAATTCAGCACCTAATGATTGAACTTGCTCACGTGCAGCTGATCTGGTATCAAATCCCCGTACGATTGCTCCCATGCGTCGAGCCTAATTAGGAAGGCCATCAATATCTATGTCACAAAGTAGAATCATATGCTTACTGTTGCAATGGCACTCAAACCAGCTACACCAGCACCGATGACAAGTACTTTACAAGGAGGAACCTAAATAAATTAATGACGTCAACTAAAAGCGGATACTCGAGGAAGTACCTTTCTAAAAGTCACTAAATTAGCCTAGAACGCTAGCAACATATTAACATGTACTTACCCAGCAGCAGTGACTTGACCAGTCATGTAACGACCAAAATGATTTGAAGCCTCTAAGACAGCTTTGTAACCGGCTATATTAGCCATAGAACTAATCACGGTAGTATGTGAGCTTTCATTCTCTTGAGTGCGATCTGGAAGCTATGCATACCTCAGAGCGTCGAAGACTTGAGCTCTGGAAATTCTAGGAATCATATCCATCGCAAAAGAGGTAACCTCTCGATGCGCCAATTTCTCCACGACATTTGTGTTCACCCCTGGATATAAGAACGAGATAAGAGTTGCATTATTCTTGAGCGAATCAACTTCATTATTAGGTCCCTCCACAGTTGGTGCGCGGACCTTCAAAAGAATATCACTCTCTGACCAAACATTCTTCCTATTTACTATTTTAGCTCCCGCCGTTTCGTATGCCTCATCTGTGAATTGAGCTTCGGCTCCAGCACCTCGCTCAACAAGAACTCGAGAGAAGCCTTTCTTAATCAACAATTGTGCATTTTGTGGAGTAATCGCAACTCGTTTTTCGTTGGGGTATGTCTCGCGAGCTATACCAATTGTCAAATTCGAGTATGGAGTGGTGATTAAATCCGGCGTAACAGCAGCAGAGGAAGCTGTGGAAAGAGACGCGGTATTTGGGACAGCAGATGTGGTAGAAGAAGTAGTTGTCGATGTATATCTCTTGTACTTTTTCTGGTTTGTTGGATAAAGTGATCGTACGTGAGTAGCTGTGAGAACTACATGTTAGTCTCAATCAAGTAATTGATAGACGAAATCGTGAGCTAGAGCGAACGTCAGGAATGAAAACATACCAAGACTGCCACCAATCTTAGGACCCGGCGAGAGTACTTCTGAGTAATTATTGGCACGACACAATCTAAGTATCGGCTTCATTGTCGAAGGCCAGGTCATCTTTTAGACCCGCATCTGTAATTGTACAAATTGTTTTCGGAGAAAGAGGAAAAGAAGAGAAGTTGGTAGGATGTGTTCTAGGGAAAGGAAGAATTGTTCTTGTAAGGGAAGAGGTTAGAAAGGCCGATGGATTCAAGAAGAAGCAATATGGTAAATGTAGGATTGCATGAATGGGGAATGAATGTTAAGATCATCCGTCACAATGAATTCTACCGTCTTGTTGTACCATTTCCGAATGAATGGAAAGAGCGTTGGGTGAATGAAGTAGATGTTCTCGATAGGATTGATTGTTCGGATTGATCGTATCATATATATGAGACGGAAGAAGGGTGCAACGTTATCGTATCTATAACTGGGGATACATCGAGGAATGGTTACCTACCTGTCTACCTACCTACTTTACATGGTTTCCTTTATAATGTAAACAGGCTGATATGTTGGGATCTGATCTTTTTGTATGGAAATGATAATTCAATGATACTTTCAATGGAACTCTTTTTGCCAATCAGCCATTTTAGCTTTCCATCATAGGTTTAGATTGACTGATGGCCCTTGCTATTTCACACCCATGAGCTATTCCTGGCTATTCCTAGCTGTTCCCCCGCAATGAATTCACATTTCCCCGCATTCCTTTCAAGACAATTGGCTTATTGATTGACCGAGAAATCCGCAAGTAAGAAGAAGAGGCCGTCTTGGGTCGGTGTTACAAGAGCAACAACAAGAGGAAAAGAATTGGAAATCGAAAGGCTTGGAAATGTGGTGAACTAGAAAGAAAATCATCCGACCAACTATGAAATGTGATGAAATTATCAATCACGATACACATTGATTCTTACTTGAGTATTTGAAGGTCCGATTCATGATGCAGTGAGATGAAGAAATGCAAGCCTCATAATGCTGTAAGACAGAATGGAATCTTCTGTGCACAAGCCACGGAATGAGCATACACACGTGATACAGTAGCTAATCCATCTAGAACCAATTTTTGTTCTCAAATGCTTCATTTTGTTCAAAGAGTAGCTAGGCCGATGATTCTACATGATATTATGATATTATCTTCTTGAATATCCAACATATCTCTATCATTATTCGTAATTAAAATCAATCCAACACGTGATAGATACCCCGCAATCAACATTCCCCCACTCCGATCTTCCATGAACGTTACCACTACCCCATCATTCCTGATCAACACCAAACTGATGTTGAAGATCCCGGAAAGCCAACTCTACTTCGAAGAACCTATTCTCCTCTTTCTCGAGATCTCGCTGCAGTTCCAAAACTCGATCATGGGAGCGTCGTTCGTCCACCACGCTTCGAATTAGTTGCTCTTCTTTTTTCGCAGATGCAATTACTTGCTGGGAGTATCTGTCTTCAAACATACGGCATCTCCTCTCCAACCCCTGATCATTATATTCTAGTTCGTTGAGACGTGCTTCGAGATCCACGGTAGCTTTTGCGATTCCTTTCTTCAATCTATCAGCTTCCGCATGGGTGCTTGTCCGACTGGCGTTGTTGATAGCTTTTGCGTCTCGCAAATCGATTTCTAGAGACTTGATTGTCTTCGAACAGTTGCTATGGCTCTTTTGTATTTCTGGGAGAGCCTTCGAGGTACTTTCGAAGTCAGAGACCTTTGTGGCAAGAACTTCTGTGGCTATTGATAGCTCTTGTTCCTTTTCCTTCAAAGCCGCAGTATTCTTGGCCAGTTTGGCGTTAAGCTTTGCCAGTGCTTTTGCGGAACCTTGCTTTATCTTTTGCAAGTCTGTAGAAGCTTGCTCTGCCTTGGTAGTCGTAGCCTCCAGATTAGCAGCCAACTGCCCAAGTTCCTTCCTGTGCCTGGTCTCTGTGTCTAACTTCGCTTGTCGGAATGCTTGTCCCCGTTTTATTGCCTCTTCTTGAAACTCCTTGATTGCACATTGCAATATCTTCGTCTTTTGCTTCTCTGTCTCTTTTTCTAAAAGACGCAGTGCAACTTCTTTCTCTTTTTCTATAAGAAGCAGTGCAACTTCTTTCTCTTTTTCTAAAAGAAGCAGTGCAACTTCTTTAAAGTGGCTGCACTCTCCACGTTTCAACCTTTCGGTTTCCGCTTTCCCTTCCTGCAGCTCATCATCTACCATCAAAGCTTTCTTCCCTAATTCTAAAAGTTCTTGGATATTCAACTTCCTCTTCTCTTCCGACATCTTGAAATTTCTATTCGCAACCTCTGTTGCACCCTCCGCGAGCTTCAAGTCAAATTTTGCAACGCTCAGCTTGGACTGAGGTGGAACGTGTCGGGGTTCAAATTCGTTCAAATTTTCCTCTTCGGGACGGTGTTTGTAGATATAGGTTGAGTCACTTTCGTTGTACTTTTTATGCCTTTGTTTGACTTCCTCATTAAGCTGTTGTGTGGTATTAGCTAGAGTAAGACATCGATAAGCTGCTGGAGATAATTTACCTTAAGTAGAGCTTGGAAGGGGTCTGGTATTTCGGACATTTTTTGATGAGAATCTTTATTGTAAATATTGAGATTTTCGAGATCTATTTCTCCAGCTAAAGTAGATCTTGCAGAGGGAGATACTGTAAGTGAAGATGATACAGAAAGAGGCAATCTAAAGGAGGTACTGTGGAAGAATGTTCTTTTGTGTCTGCAGAAGAATTGTTGTAATCCAGAAAAATAACCAACAAGACCTGAACAAGTTTTATCTTAACTTTCTCTGATCTCGGGGTACAACCTCATCTCCGAGGTTTCAGTTTAACAAACTTGTTATTGGTAGGTACCTATGTCAGTAATCTATCCTCTTGGGTGAATCTTCCAAGGTGAATGATAGTAGATGAATTTTGATAGATGAATAAAGCCCGAGCTTGGTGATTCATCTTTATATAAGAGAGATATATATATATATGTATTCATATCGTCTTATTCTCATCTGTCAAGTTGATTGATTGTTTATGTTTGGAGAATGAACATATTATTTGATCTAAGATAATGAATGAATCATTATCATCTACTTTTCATTCTGATAACCTTGAGACGAATCTTGAAGATGACATTCACCCTCCCTACCCTAATAAGAGCTACTGAAGTATTCTCATTCCAGATCTGATCTTCTTTATTAACATATGATATGTATGTACAAACTCTCAGCTCTTCATTAATATACAGATCATTTATAATAGAGAGGAAACATATGTGCATAATGAAAATTCACGAAAAGTAGCAAAAACTTAGTCGAGGTCGCTTTATACATTACGCCATTGATAAATTATGCAGAGCTCTGTATGAGTGATAGGACCTCTAGATGGACTGAAATGTACTAAAGAGTAAATTAGAAGAGTGTTGTCAAATTTCCTCTCAAGAAGACAAAAAATCTTCACTGCGTTCCTAGAGCTCTTCCATATACATCATGTATATGTGCTTGCTATAACTGTTTGTAATAAATAAGGTAAAACAGTCATGATTAGGATTCTTCCCGAAGATTTCCTGGAAACAAAACATTTGGTCTCAAAAAGAACATCGCGTTTGATATGACTGAAAATATACCATTGATTGCAGAAGAAGCTTCACAAGCTGTTGCAAATTTGTCATTTGGCGTTCTGCTTCATATGAATGTATATATTACTGTTTGAGAATAATACAGTAACATAGAAGTAAATGGAATGGAACTCTAATAAATAATATGATGTTGAAAACGGGGAATCCTAAAGCAGGTTTTTGGATCTCAAACTATTGTGGCATATATAGCAAGAAATGGCAAAATGAACCCACGAACAAACAACACTTCTGCACTCAAACCTATAAGTCTTTATTCTATCATTTTCTAGACCCATTAGAGTTTGGGAAGAATGGTAAATCACAGTGGATCAACCAAACAAAAACAAACAACATAAAACAAAGTAAAGGGGCACTGAAAAAACACCAGATAATGCATACCTTTCCAAAGCTACCTACCTGTCCAATTCATCAACTAATAGATAACTTTTCCCGCTTCGGCTTCCTCCTCGCATCAGCCGACGCGTCTCCAACCTTTTTCATACTCTTGAGTTGTAGTTCTCGATTATTACTACTAGAAGTATTCCGATCATCCGACGAAGTCGGCGGTACCATACTCAGAGAATCTGTTCTCCTGGTCTGGACATCACGTTTTTTCGGCTCGCTAAGCTTACCATTACTGGAGCCTTCTACTTTCTTTCCATCTTTCATAGAAGATAACTCAGCTCTGTCTGTATCTCCCTTTTCGCGGGGTTTGCGTACTGACATTGGTGTTTGTGGGGGGTACTCGGGACTGGAACTTGATGCTAAATTTCCATGCTCACTGGTTGATGTATTGGATTTTTTAGGAACTTCTCTCGAGGATGATCGTGGTACATCGATTGGAGCGCTTGGCTGTAGCGAGCGCGGCTTGTTAGAGGTGTCACGTCCTTCTCCTCTTTCTTTCTCCTTGTCTTTCCTTTCAGATCTTTCAGATTCTTTTGCTCTCTCTCTCTCTCTCTCTCCTTGTCTCTCTTTCTGTGCCTTTCTGCTCGCTGCTCAGGAGTCTCTTCTTGGCTTGAAAACTGATCATCTGATTTGTTGTTCCTTCTATCTCTGCTTCTATCTCTATCGCCCTTGCTATCCCCACTTGGAGTTCCACGTCTCGACCCACTTGTTCCTCTCGTTGCTCTAATTGGAACTGCAGATGGAGCTTGATCACTTTGCGATTGATGATCACTAGTTGTAGTAAGTGCATAGTCTGAGCCATTCGGGTGTTCTTTAATCAGACTAATTGCAACTTTGATAGTCTCGGCATCGCAGTCCAACCCCGGGTCCCTATATTCGTCCCATGTACATTTCCTCGGTTGCCACAATCCCACCATCTCCGCCTTTTCCATATCTCTTTTCCATGCCATGACCCACATTATAAAATTTGTCGGTCCGAATGTAATTGCATATATAAAAGGTACATCCGGGTTGTGCTTTAGCCATTCACGACAATATCGTTCTGCTTGACTCTCCATCTTAACCAGTTTAGCTGGTGTCATCTTTTCCCAATCTTCTTCTGGTGGTTTTGCCTCTATCACCACCAAAGGCTGTTCAAGCATGTGAATATTCAGGTAGCCCAGTATATTATCCGACTGTTCTTCTGGGCCCTTCTTTGGGAAGATTCCGTATTGCGACTTGATTTGAAACCGGGCTTCCGAGAATTTCGATCCCAGCCATCGCTCAACGAACCCTACTGTCTCTGATTCCTTTGAATTATTTCCAAGTCGGTCTAGACCTACTTTTGCCCTGAGATAATCTCCCTCAAATCGACGATCAATATGCCCATGGTTCGTCCATGTACTTTTTCGCACATGGTCATCCCAAACTCTCATTGCATTTTCGTGTGTTCCTTTCTTTTTTCTATCATGGAAGGGAACTCTAATCCTTTCATACATCCTCACGGTCTTCATGACATTTTCTATCTCTGCCTTTCTTACATCAGGATCCACAGGTGATTCGTGTAGTGGAGATGGTGGCTGCCTCAAGTTAGACGAAGACATTTTTGGTTGTAAATAAAGGAAGTGGTATCCTACATTCAAGGGTCAGTATATAAGAGATATAGATACCCCAGATCTTCAAGCCCAAATCACTGCCAATACTCCAGAAAGTGACCAAACTGCATTGAAATCACAAAATTGCTTCAATGATATCTAAATAAAGTCTTCGAAGTGCTTTATATTAGAACGGCAAAATCGTACCCTATTTGAGAAAGCCTAGATGAGAAATGTTTCTCATCGAAACTTGTGTAATGAAACTATGGTCCGAATTGACCAAGATTGCTGTCGACCTATTCATCTTTATATCGAACTCCTGACGCTCTATGACAATAAAATCTAGTAAATACATTGCCGGTACGAAAGAGCTCGTCCCATATCATCGGACCTACTATTATTTTCAATAGTTCTCACGAAATGTACTCGATTCCATAGTATTGGACAAAAGAGGCGTAACATTCTAACGTCAATATAACGGCACTTTTGACAAAATTTGGGACCGGAATCAATCTCGTGGAATTGTTTTGATTCAATCAACCAAGCCTTCATCCGAGAGATACGTACGGACTGGAAAGTATCTAACCTTTGGACTATATATAGAACACAATTGAGGTCTTCTAAGAAGGTTTGTGGGGGTCGGTCTCAACTTCTTCGTCAAATACAGGTCCGTCGCACGTCCATCTGTCCAAGTATCCTATATGAGAAAAGGATGCGAGGGGCCCACGATTGGTGACCCTAGATCAGCTTTGTTGCCCGGAAAGATTTGGTAGGGCTGGGTCTCGTAAGTAGGCCACGGCGTTAAACGCTTCACACTTTCACGGTGGATACTTGACTGGAAACGAGAGAACAAGAGATGGACAAGAGATACACGACCGAAAGGGACGATCAAGATAATTATAGCTATGCGTTATTCGTTGCATGACTTGTAAACCCGGAATGATAAGTATGTGGAATCTCCTACGATAATGACTTAAAATGACTGTTGAACATCCTATTTGTTTTTGTTGAATTTCTTTTCCCCCTGAAACTGCGACATCAATTAACAATAACTATCATTAATTAACACCGCTCACTAGAGTGTATGAGCTCCATTACAATCCGCAAATTTATTAATCTGTATAGCTCGCATTAAATCTCAAAATTGGTCCCAGCCA
Source organism: Botrytis tulipae (assembly GCA_004786125.1). Taxonomy (NCBI): domain Eukaryota; kingdom Fungi; phylum Ascomycota; class Leotiomycetes; order Helotiales; family Sclerotiniaceae; genus Botrytis; species Botrytis tulipae. Next base: position 24,340 of record PQXH01000087.1, read on the forward strand.
CGTATCATAATCTTCAATCTTCCCCACGCTTCCACCCCATCTCAGCACGCTTGCGAAGAATCGATAGTCACCATCCCCTACATTGTAGCTCACTCCATCATCACCAGTAACTTGTGCACTCGTCCAATACTGGATATAATTGCCTGGCTGTATTGGGCCACTTGCTACCGTCGCCGTACGGTTCGTGTAAGTTCCAAAAGATGGATATCCGAAGATCGACGATCTGGGAATGGATTGAGAAGAAATGTAGGGGAATGTTTGAGATGTGTTGAATGCGTGCGTGTTAGCTGTAATATTTGTATTGGCCGGTAGGAGATCAAATCTGAATGCAAGTGTATATTGTTGTGGAATATCAGCAGCTATGCCATATTGTCTGGTGGGATTGATCTCGAGGAACCCAGTATCCTTTTCCGGTGTTCCAGCCGAGTTAAAACCAGCAACCTGGATAACCGAGATGTATGATGCATTGAATACTGAGTAGGGTGGACCGATGTAGGGAACTGTATATGTTTCACCGGCAGAAGAGCTGACTTTGATGAAACCACCGAAGACGGGACGATTTGATGCAACGATGCCTATGGGGGGAACGATAGAAAAATCGATGGTTTTTGACTCACCACCTGCGAGAGTGATAGTAGGGGTGGGGAAAACACCAGTTCCATAAAGTGCAATCTGGTTGTAATTTCGTCCAGACAATTGGCCATCCGTGTAGCCAGCACCGATATGAGATAGAGTGTAGGCCTTAGTAGATCCTGATGTATTATGAATGGTGATATTTGCAGCACCAAAGACAGTGTGTGTACTATCATCTCCAAGAACGATCTGCCCGGGAGAAATTGCGGTTTGCGCAAAGATGGCATCATATGCATTGATGAGACCTGCACCCTGCTGTGCAGTCGCGGAAAGGATCGTGCTATTCCAGACCCAATTGACTGGTCTAGCTGTGGTTTGTAACAGGTCCAATATTTGAGATATGTTAGCGGTGGGAAATTGGGACTTAACGAGCGCAAAACATCCTGCGACATAGGGAGTGGCCATTGAAGTCCCAGATAAAATTGCGTAATTGGAATTTACGCCTAGAGGATAGGTCGAGAGGATATGCCCGCCAGGTGCAGAAATTTGTGGTTTTAAATCATAAGTGAAATAAGTTGGACCGAAATTCGAATAATAATCGACTAAGCCTCCTGAGTGTTGCGGAGGGCTCTTGTATTCGCTTCCCGTGAATGTCAAAGTGTATTTAGGAAAACCTCCAACCGAACCATAATTGTTGACGAGAGCAATTCCATCATCGGTGTTAAGGTTGATATAGTGTACTGCACCAAAGTACGAAGGACTGAAGACGTTATACTCGAGTAAATAAGAATTCGCAATGTCAGAATTGTAGCCCATGACATAGACAGGTTTTACCTTACTTGAACTCCAATCTGAGGCAATCGAGTTCGGATTGCAATAAGTAGTCATTTTGAATGCCTCGAAAGCAAAGATTGTGCCATTTAAAAGACCACTTTGACTGACAGTATCGAGAGCATTAGTCCATGCTGAGCTATCACACCCATCGGACACAAGATAAACATATACGGGAATAGTAAGATTGACTGGCCAAACAGATGCATAACCAAGAGTGAAATTGGCAGAGTCCACGGCCGGATAGACAAGTGGAAAATTTCTATTTGCAATAGCTCCAACAGCGATAGCACCGGGCTCCGTGGAAGGGTAATCTGCAGTGAATAATTCTGTGGCGTATTGACCTAGCGAACCTTCATTCCCTACTGCCACAATCACAGCAATTCCGGCTTGGGTAATGCTCTTTACTACAGAAGCCAATGGATCTGGGGTTGAAGGGAATTCGGTTCCAATCGCAAGGGACATGCTGATAATATCAACACCATCTTCTTGTGCTTTCAACAAGCCAGCCATGATAGTGTCACTGCCACCTGAATTTGCGCAATCAAAAGTGCGGTACATGTAGAGATTCGCCTCAGGAGCGACGCCACTGATTGGAAAGTAGTCATCTCCAGATATGGGATCCATTCCAAGAATACCTAAAGAACATTAGCTTGTCATTAGATAGCGAAGGGAGAAGAGCACACTCACCTGACACGTGGGTTCCATGTCCTCCAGTGATACACGTGGATAAAGGGTCTGAACTTTCCCCCAAGGTTCCGTTATTGTATACAAAAGAGTATCCACCACTTATTTTGAAACCAGTTCCAAATCCTCCACCTAGTGCAGGATGGCGATAATCAACCCCGGTGTCTACAATCCCGATTTTGATTCCTTTGCCTTTGATGCCTTTTGCATGTAGCTTATCAACGCCGCCCATCTCAAGAGCTGAGGCCAAATCTCCTGTTCCAGTTACTGTTGATTGTCTTTTTTGTACCAACGGAAATTCTTCATTGAAACTATCCTCGTTCGTGTAATTTGAAAGTGCACCAGGATGGGGGACTTGGTATACTGGCCATACATCCACTACTCCAGGGATCTCCGAAAGCTGTCGCTGCAATTCCGCATTGGTGTCACTTTGGGTGACAGAAATGGAAAGGCCTACAAATGCTGTAGAATCGAATTCGTGACGGACATTGTAGCTAATTGACGCTGCATGTTTGTGGAAGGCATTGTGGAGATCTCGTCTAGATATAGAGGTGCTAACTCCATTTTCCAGTTCAACAATGAACGCCTTATCAATGGCGTTGACTTTTGGATATAAGGTACTATCATCTGTCTTTCTGTGTCTCAAGTTACTATCTGGTAAAGTGACTCCATTTACTGCAGCAACGATTGCTAGTAACGACGAAGAAAGAAGCATGTTTTGTGTCTTCAGAAGAATCCTAACAACTAGATGGCACCCCCTTTAGGCAAATGATGTGTGATAATTAGAGCGTCTTTATAGTTTACTCGCACTTGACCGCTCTGGACTATCCTATTGTGCGATTGCGAGGGGGGCAGGAGACAAGGATTTGAACGGCCCGCAACTTCTTTGGATTAGCAATAATGAGATGCAAACAAGCATCATTGACGTTGTGATTCACCTAACGTCATATAACTATGTACAGGGTTGAGAAGGACCGTTTGTAGATTCCAGAAGCTCAGTACCAATGCGATGATGCATGGCTATTGGATAGAATGCGTATCAAAGTCGGAATTGAAGCTCGTTGAAAGCCCAAAAATTGCCGGTCTTGACCAATATTGGATTCAATACTGCATGTCGAAGTGATTTTGCATAGATTCGCATGCATATAAGATGGAGGTTGAGAAGATACTAGGATTTAGACCGGGAATAGTTAGACCTTCAGGAGGTTTACAAATTAAAGAGTGTATACAGGAATATGTGTGATTAAGCTTTATTCCCGCAATGTCTTCCAGACCTACGAGATCTAACCCAATACCGGCTGGTGGCTATACATGCATTCGAAGTTGTTGATTTGAAATAGGCAGAGATGAATTTCACGACACTCAATGTCTAGATAACGTCTTGACAGGGAGCAAAGGTTTGACCAATCGCGAGGCGCTGATGTTGTACTGAACAACCTCAATCGATGCAGGGGTCTTCGTCAAAAGATGGAACCGAATTGGGTGAGCGTCTCCGGTCCGCTGGGACTCTAGCAGGGTAGCAGGCACTACATGCATCTAATAGTCAAAAGAGAAGGTGCTATTCACACTGGACACCGTTATTTCGTAACAGTAAAACGCACTCGATAAGGAAAAGTGTTGACTTCTGCTGAACAGAATATGTCATGTTTATTCATGTAAATGTAGTTAGATAAATACAATTATCAATTCCTGATTTAAATTCAGTAACATAAACGAGATATCTTGTTTAGATCTTTCGAAAACATCTTTCCACAATGGTTTGATTGTAACGCAGGCAAAGAGGAGAATGAATTATTGATCTTTCTAACCTTATCGGCGGTATTGCACAAGCAGACGATAAGCAATATCACGCCCAGATATCAATCATATAATGCTGTAATTAGGTGGTGCCATGCGTATCGGATCGGAATTTCTCGTGAATACAACAGTCCAACATTTCTGCATGTGTAGTCTGCATCGCATATTGAGAGGCTTTTCTATGCCGGGTATGCAAGATTTGCATTTAATTTCTGGATCTCGTCTGATTAGGTAGAGCTCCGTCTTCGAATGCGGCTGGGCGACAGGGTTGCATAGGTAGACACTGCAAATCAAAATTTTCAGAAATGCTTCTATCTACTTGTTGAGCAGCATGACTTAAGTCTCTGACGCTCGTCTCTGGGTTTTTCAAACTTCGACAAAAGCGGCTGCAGCATAAAACATTAGTAGATCCGTAATTTGTTGACCTGGATCTCGTAACACATGTATGTACGGTTGCATTTTAGAGTCAACGAGACCCTAGGACAGTTTCGGAGCATTTTCAGGGACACATCCCGAGTCTGATAATCTGCAGCTCGGCTTTCTGAATGCGTTTATGGTACATATCGGCACCCACTCCGAGCAAGTTGACCAGGCTAATTGAACATACCTGCAGGTGTCCTCGTATTGATATAAAGCACAATTGAATGGACGATTGATTGCACTGTCTAGAAAAACTTTGGGAATATCGGAGTTTATTGGAAATGTAAATGGTAGCATATACAATTGCTTGCGAGCGTTATCTGAAGAGTTTTCGGAAGCTATTGGCAGAAAACGTATCCACGAAGGAGTTGCATCGGTCGGTCGTCAACCAAATAAGTTAGTAGGATGTCTCATTGAGCGAACAATCATGGACTTGGTCTTTTGACCATTGGAATCCCAGAGTGTTGCGTAGAATTCAGATGACTGTCAACCTGTTTGTTTCCAGAGTATTGGTGAGATGGGTTTTGTAAGAATCGACTGGGTCTATTCAGCTGACAATTGGTTTGACGCGATGATTCACATCGACTTTGTGGTGATGAGTTTATAATTGACACGTTCCTTGAACCTTTAGCGAGTTTTCTTGCCATTGACTGATGGCTGTAAAGTCGCATTTTTGACTTCCCATTTCTCCCAACCAGCCTGGCATAAATCTTCCTCCACAACCAAGTCTCTCATTCGGAATAATCTCGTCACTGGCAGATCTAAAATCCATGCAAGTAGTCCTGACTTTCTCACAACAGTTGTAAATAAGAACCATAATGTAGCACTCCCTGCTCCAGCTAAACAACCAACAATTACTTGTTTTGGTGTGTGATAGTTCAAATAGATTCTGCTCCAAGCTACCAGTCCGGCGTTCATCAAGACCAATCCAGATAGGCCAATCCGGGCGGTGACACTCAGTGGTGTATGCGAAGATGTTGGCTTTCTTGGGACATGTCGAAACAGTAAAAATAATGTCAAGCTTATTGAGAAGAAAGCCACAAACTGGGAGTGTGAAGATGGCATTCCATAGCCTTTTCCATGCATTTGTTTTGGGCGTTCTTCCTTCAGTATACGTTTTAAAATGAAGTTCAGCGCCTCACATGCCATCTGTCCACCAAACATCATGAGAATTTCGATTTCGCGCGTCGACCAAATGAGAGTGGCATACACGACGCATAGTCCTTGGGGCACGAGGGCGAGCCATGCGCAAAAATAGGAGACTGGATCATTAGGATCCTGAGTTCAATTAGCATACTTCGCACAGAAAGGAGAGCTTGCACATACATAATGAACATGCGTCAAGGAAAGTGAGGCTAATGGAGTTTCTGCCATGTTGATAATCTCGCGCTGAATTCTGCGAATAGATCGCACTCCTTGTAGACACTTTTCACAATTGAAGCTCAAAGTTCGTTATTGGGGAGAGCTTGCTAAGTGAAATCTGTTACCTCATTTCTATGTGGGTATTCAATGTGATACTCTCTCACTGGGTATCAAATCTACAAATTTTAAAACTTGGCCGATGACTATGACGGTAGGTTATCGGAGGACCTTAAAGGCGGCATGCCATTTTCGTTAAAGCAGCTCTGTAAAATAAATTCCATCATCCTCAGATTACGCCCCATCATAATTATCAATACACATCCCGCCACTAAGAATATCTTTCATTTACTTTCACCAACTTTCAGAATTGTGAATTCTGGATGTCTTGGTTGTTTCGCTCATTTTTATGACCTTGGTGGTCGAATCACTTCTACTACCTAGAGAACCTAGAGCAGAAGTTGTTCTATTAGCTTATTTCGTTGTTCGTCCTTTTATCTTCTACCAAGATGGAGGATCAGCGAGCAGAGGAGTTTGAATGCGTCGCCGCTATCTTTCCTGAAATCGAAATTGACTCCAGTAACAAGTTTCGCGCATCCATCGAACTATCTGTTAAGCCCGGAAACCCGGTCACTGTCTCGTTTCCCACTGCATCTGATGGTGTGCTAAACTTTCCTACCCCGCCATTGTCTGCCAGTTCTGATAATGCGGAGGGCAACGTAACCAATAATCCCTTAGCTAACAATACCGAATCGCACGAAATCACGTATCTACCATCACTACAACTGCACATAACTTTACCAGAAGGTTATCCGGAAACCGAACCACCCAAGTTTGAGCTGTCCACAACACCCGCATGGCTTCCTCGAACCCGCCTTGACGAACTCGAGGCCGATGGAGCTCGCATGTGGGAAGAAATGGGACACGATTTGGTGGTATTCGCATATATTGATTCATTGCAACAAGGAGCTGAGAGTGCTTTTGGGTATGGCGAGGAGGACAAAATGTTAGAGATCCCACAGGATGATAAGATCGCCTTGCTAGATTTTGACATCAAATCTATACAAGAAGCATTCGACAGAGGAACTTATGATTGCGGTATCTGTCTTGGTAGTGTAACTCTGGCTTCTTATTCGATATATTTGCTGACTTGTCTTTAGATCCTAAAAAGGGTTCCGCTTGCCACAAGATGATCGATTGCGGGCACGTCTTTTGCATCGAATGCCTACAAGATTTCTATAACAATGCAATCAAAGAGGGTGATCTAATATCAGTCCGATGTTTGGCCCCGAATTGCGCAAAAGAACGAGCCGAAAAGTCCACCAAAAAATCTCGAAAGCCAAAAACTCAATTGAGTCCCAGCGAACTTCTTCAAATACCCCTTGAACATGATGTTGTCACACGCTTTGTCAAACTCAAGCATAAAGCTCAACTAGAATCTGATAAAAACACTGTTTACTGCCCACGAGCTTGGTGTAACGGAGCCGCCAGGTCGAAGAAATATCGCAAACCTGAAGGTCTTGAGGACGATGAAAGTTCAGATGATGAATCTGAAACAGAGATGAAAGGAAAGGGAAAGGGTTTTGTTGCAGGAGCGGACCTTATCGCAATCTGTGAAGACTGTTCCTATGCTTTCTGTAGTCGATGTTTACAGGGATGGCATGGAGAATTCAAAGCTTGCACTCCAAAGAGAGAAAAAGAAGAGCTTTCTGAAGAAGAAAAGGCTTCGCTGGAATACATGCAGCTTCATACCACACCTTGTCCTACATGTGCCGCCCCGGTTCAGAAAACACACGGGTGTAACCACATGATATGTTTCAGATGCAATTCCCATTTCTGTTATCTTTGCTCTGCCTGGCTGGAACCAGCAAATCCTTACAAGCATTTTAATCAAGAAACTACGGGCTGCTATCAACGACTTTGGGAACTCGAAGCGGGTGATGGGGACGATGTGGGGCGCGGCTTTGGTGGTGGAGTCCAGGAAGCAATTATTGAGATCCCTCGGGAGGAGGAGATGGAAGAACCTGAGGTGGAGGAACCAGAGCAGGAAGCTCAGGAGCCCGACGAAGAAATCGAGCAAGGCGAACGACAGGAAGTAGAACGACAAGCCCCTCTTGTCTTGCGTTTAAATCAGCCTCGTCAAGTTGCACAACCTGCCCCCGCAGTCCCTGATGCCCCCCAGGCACGTCGTGGGCAACATAATCGTGGAATTCGACAGAATCAGGGTCGTGGTAATGGGGGTCCTCGTGGTCGTGCTGGTGGTATGAATAGACCAGAAATTCCACGGCAAGGGGCTGGCAGAGGTCGAGGTCGGGGTCGGGGTCGCGATGACATAATTGCCGATGTCCAGGATCAGGATCAGCATGCAGCAAATCAGGCTTGGGTTCAGAGATTTGTACGCATGGCTTTAAATGACGAAGAAGACCAGTTAGAATGGGATGATGACGAAGAAAACCATGCCGCCTGGGAAATACCGGTTCGGTAACGGATATGATAATTACTAATAGGGTCGGATCGAGGACGTCGATGGCGATGGCGCTAGCGATGGAAGTTACATATTTAGTGGCGTTACACGGTTTGTCGTTTTAGACGATTGGGATATCTTGGTTTGCATATTAGCGAAGGGGGTGCATGAAGGAGTACGTCGATCTGCTTAGAATATTTGACATGATACATACTTTATCTAGTAATCAAGAAATATTACTCAATGAATGCCTACATAAGGCTTGTCATGTATCAACCTCTTTTGATCTCTTTCGATCTAGAAAGCGTCTCGTCGGAGGGTACATACATTCAATTATCAAAAGTGCAATCTATTGCGATACACACAGCAGCAGTTTAAGACATGAATAAAAGCTCCAGTGAGCTTTATCTATCGATAATCAAAGCAACAATTCGATTTGAGACATGGGGCTTTTTGAAACACACGACATTGGACGTTGAAAATCCAGTAAACTAACCATTAGTCCCTGACTATGATCGCTACTATCGATGACATCACGACTCAATATCATGCTTTCGTGAACAACACATAACACCATGTCACCTTTCAATCAAATCACGCAGCATATACAACGTCTAAATTCATAGATTCAACCAACCTCGAAGTTGACAATCTTAACAAACCCTTCATCTTCAAAAATGTCAACAGGTCCCTCGACCACCACACCCGCCTCGAATCATGAGCCTCACCCCAATCCCATCGCTCTCACCGCAACTCCAGAAAATCCTAAAGAAATAAACTATACACCTGATCCCACATTATCCATCTCCCTCTCCCCCTCGCGTCAGAAGATAGTAACAAGTATCACATCGTTATACAGCGGGAGCTGTGTGGAAGGAGGCACCGGGGAGCAAGACATGCATGTTTATTCTGAAAATGCGATTTATGATGACCCGTGGAGTTATTGCGATACAAGGTTTAAGATTGCGGGACAGTGGTATGGTGAGTTGTTCCCCAAGTGAAAGGTGTTAGCAGAGGTTTGATCCTGAGTTGAGTCCAGAGTGGGACAAAATGCCAAGTTTATATTTGCCTTACAGAATTCAAGAAAAAGGAAACTAATCCAAGACAATCTATAGGGATACCTATGATAATGGGATCATCTGAAACTCTTGCCACACAAGTTGTGCAGTCTTCAGATGACGAAATTGTATTTAAATTGCGGCAGGAGTATAGACCAAAACTCATGCCAAAAGGAAAGGCTGTTGATAGTATGTACTTTCTTCTCCTTTTAGCCCATTTCAGTTCTTTAGATTCATTTTTCCTCACTCAATATCTACCAAAGCATCTGAATACGTAGCTTATATAGAATAGGTCTTATCAGCTTGAAGCTCGTGAAAGAAGGAAATGAAGAGAAGGTTATTTATCATAAAGATATGTGGAATGAAAAGGATTATAGTCACGAGGGTTTAGGAAAAGTGTTCAAGACGCTGAATGGAGATTATTTGACTGGAATCACAAGACCTCCGAAGAGTCTGTAGAGACAAGAGGGTATTACCTCTGAATCTCATGGGCTGGGAGAGGAAATGGTCATCGAGTGGCAGGGGGCAGGATATTGTTTTTTATTATCTCTTATTTATAACCGTATTTGCAAGCGCTTGAAGCTTTTCTATAGATCTTCACAAATGATTAGCAATCGCAACTTGCCATCCCTTTGTGCGGAAATGCACAATTGTTAGGCTGCGTAAAAGTAATCTACACTAGTACATAATCTGCAGATAATTTATCTTGCAAAATACTATATTAGAGATATTTCCTATCCTATGAACTATCTATAAAGCCTCGCTTTGTAGTAGCCCCTCTTCATTGCGTCTAGTTCGTATAATCAACTATGTGATAACATCTCTTCTTCACCTTGTCCTGTGTTCAGTGACTCTAGCTCTGGTCTCCAGCTTAGTAGTTGCTCTCGTTCTGATCAAGTGAAATATACTGCTAGAAAATGCTCGACCTGGTCCACTCCCTTCCCATGAATCTTTCTAATCACTGGATCATTACTTTTATCCATCAATCTCCGGAGGTACTCTTTCAATCTTTCATAATATCTATTGAGCCTATGCCTAGCATTCTCAAACTACAGATTCAGGTCTAGCCTAGCTGGACGTCCATGATACAGTACTAAGAATTTATCTTTCACGAAGCTGATGGTCACAACACTGGTGACATCTAGAGAGCACTTAATAATTTGCCATTTGGAGATTGTAATGCGTCAACAGAAGATAGAAGATAGCAAGGTCGACTTACGGTATCCTCAGCAATCTTTTGGTAGTGGCATATACGCACAACAAGGAGCAGCACTTTTCATCCAATTATTTTCATAGATCAAGCCATTAGAATCAACTTGAAAGTTACCTCTTGATAAAGACAAGCGGCTAAGTTGCTTTTTCATCAGAAAGCAACAGAAGATGTGAAATACCGATACTTCCGTATCACCACGAGTGGCAGACGACCATCCATGGTCAAAATTGGAATCGAGTCCGTCGATCAACAACAACCTTTTATACCACTTATTCCTATCCACAAGCACACGTATCCCCTCCCTCTCCTCTTCGAACCCACAGTCACTCGCATTTTTGTCCACATCTACCATCTCCTCCTATTACCCACGCCTACCTTACCCAAAAAAGGACCCTTTGCTCGCCAATCTTCAAATCCATCATCTCAAACCACCCCCGTCTCACCATCCACCGATTTTCCAAATCTCCACTCCTTCCCGCCCCTTCCTCGCTTAATCTTCTGCATGAATCAAATACACAAAGGGAAGCTTGAGACGAGATATCCACATATATAGATGGAAATAAGTAGTTAGTCTACTATGCATAGGGCTGCGAGAAGATCGACATTCGTAGACGTTAGGAGCGTTATGGCTACGGGAGGGGTGGCGACGGAATACGAGGGAGGGGTCTATATTTGGATATTGGAATTGGTGTGGGAATCCAATTGACCAATCGCAACTAAGACGTCCCATCCGTTTGATCCCATCTTCATGTTAAAATTTTGCCTCCTATCACTCTATCTCTTTCCTTCCCGCACCTTGAGTCAAGAGAAGAGTCAAAAGATGAAACATCATGTCGGGAAGAAAACACCATAGTAAGCTAAGACCGATTTAGTCCGAGTCGCGAAAAAAGTCTGGTTCGCAATCTAATCTTTTCATAGATTGTTTACAAGAACTAGTAGTAGTGGGTGTCTGATCTCACCTATCGGATGGAAGGCTACTTTTTGGATGATTTTGCGGTTTTGGGTATTTTTGCTTGCTACTATTACTGGTTCTGGGAGCTCTGAGATAGAGAGAAATGAGGGAAGAGTGGAGTTGAATTATTGTGTGAAGATAGGATGGCGCGAAGTGAATTTGGTGAATTTTGATCTGTAGAAAACACTACCTATTGAGGCTATTTTCAGAGCAGAATGGGAACCGAGTAATATCATCTCATAATGAACAATTCTCTAAAGAGGTAGAATATAGTACACTGCCCGGTACTTTCTGTTCTACCAAGTTCATTTTATCATCGTGGATCTCATCTCCTCATCGCGTTACCACCACGCGCTTTCCATATGACTCTCCTAAGAAAGAAGAATATAAAATTTGATCCTCTCCAAAATAAATTTTCCTCATCCGCCACCACAAATTCTAGCAACATGTAAGGAAATTCTATCTCCCTCTAGAGCTGTAGAGTACAAAAGACGTATATAATATCCAACAAAAGAGATATCCATGGGTGCGGGAGCAACTTTCAGTTCCCTGTCGTAGGTATTGATGGTATATGAACGCCGCATGACACAATCGTAATCTTCCACCTTCCAATTCCTCCATATCCAAAGACCCTAATAACAAACATAAATGAAAAATAAAACATAAAAAACGAAACAAGCTGGTATCATTAGATCCGAAAAAACTCCCTTTCCTAAGTTACTCCATCCTTGTTTTCTTCACCTCTACTCCAATATACAAACAAACCCCGCGATCAAGCATCAATGACGCTCAAAAGGATAGACAAATCATATCCATTGGCCATTGCTTCCCTGTCTTAGCCTTGACTGTCGACGGTTAGAATCTGATCTAGTGGGGATGGTCCTCACGGAACCTTTTCGCTGGGGCGAGTCTCCAGGTGGCGTGTAAACAGTTGGACTCAGTTGAAATATTGCATCCGAGTTCTCTGAGCGTTCGATTGCTGGCTGTTTTGGGGTTGATGGTTTTGGAACCGCCGGAAGAGTCTTGTTGACGAAGGATGGTGATTGTTGCGGTGAGGTAGAGCGAGGAGAATATGACATGGTAGGGGATTGTTGTCGTTGATTGGTGATATTTGTACTGGCGGTAGGAAGAGGTCGGAATGGCGAGCGAGGTGGGATTGGAATGGAATTTCCAGTCAGGTTTTTCGTCTGTATTGGAGGAAGATGAGCTCTAGATGGAGCAGTCATGGTCTTTGGAATGGGATTGAATTTTGATGTAGGAGAGTAGGTCATTGACGGAAGAGCGGGAGCTTGAAAAGTAGTCGCGGGAAGTGGAGTCAATTCGTAGGTTGTTGCTGGGAGGGCGAGGGGGATAGTTTTAGGAATGACTGGAGGTGGTGCTTGCGAGAAACGAATACCAATTTGGACCGTTGCTGATGAAGATACAGAAGAGCCTCTTCTATGTCCAATCTTACCGTGAAGAGGTGGAGGTGGTACCAGATCGGAAAGATCGCTAATATCGTATACTGATTCCAATGCAGATCTGTTCATGTGGGGAGGTGCTAATGTGTCAGGGCTGTCGGGAGCTGGTGCTGGGAAAAGAGAGTATGATTGTTTTCTCGTATATTCTGAAGGTAAATGCTCGGTGGGAGTAGGAGGAATTGGTACCGATGACATTTGGGTAACGAAATTTGAGCGTAGAGGATTTGGCTTCGTAGGTGAATAAGTGGATTGTTGCGGAACAAATAAGTCGGTCATACTAATGAACTTGCTTTTGTCCGAGGAAGTGATTAAACTTCTCTGGCTTTCTGCTCGACTTACCAACCCTGATCTAGGAGATACTGGCGCTGGAACAGGATCCATTATCTGGTCGCTGAATGCCAACTCGTTTGGTCCCCACATTCTAATCTCATGCTTATTACTAGGCCAGGACCTGCCTCTTGGCCCAAACGATGTTGTTGCAGTGTTCGACCGTAAGAATAAGTGAAGTAAACCGTTCATCAGACCGGACAAATTGAGGACCACAGTTGCCATCATGGCTAGCTTGAAGTCACCATGTCCGATTGCTTGGGAAACGAAGTATGGGATCACGAAGCCCTATTAATCTTTAGCTATGTTAAACACCAATTGATCAAATAGACTTACCAATGATACGAGACCTACAACGAGATAATACACCATACGAGATGCTGCAATTCTTTGATTGCGCTCTACCAAAGTTGTCTTGGATAGTCTGACAAATATAGTGAGAGTACTGATAATTAGGAGACCGGCGACAGCAGAATATACAATGAGCCCAAAAGTTCCATATCTTGACACGAACCATACCAATGAAGCAAAGCATCTATTCTTTTGTGGAAAGAGATTTGTTGGGATCCAAGTGGCAACCAACATCAACGCAATTGTTCCTAAGCATATCGACACATCGTATTTTCCTCTTGGTTGGAAAGGCGTTTTCTTCAAAGATCTTATAGCACATTCGAGTCCGAACACAAGTTGAATATATGGAACAATGAAAAGAGCTGAACATCATTAGTATCAAGAAGGTTTTCAGTTCTAGATGAAACATACCGATCCACATAAATTGAGCGATTGTACCGCATCCAAATGTAAATAATGAGTGAAGTCCTTCTCCTTGAACTGCAGCAAAGATAAGGCCTTGAATTACAATACCAATAGATAGTACCAAAGGGAAAGTTTCCGCTGGATGAATCATGGAGACGCAGAATTTTCTAGCACGCGTTAGTTACCCTGCCACAAGAATGGGAATTATCCATAGCATACGAAGCTTTAAACTTCGGGTTGCATCGTTTCGATGCCCAGTAGCAGTCGTAAAGAATACTGGCTGCTGTGGCAAAAGAAGCTAGTACATTAAAGGCTGCTAGAATAATAGTCGATGTCCGGACCGATTTGCTTTCTGCAAACACCAAGTTTTCTATAATCCCCTCCGCGACTGTATTGTTCCCAGAACTCTGTACATCTTTCAGGAAGGTCGACGCAGGTTCCGAGCCATCGTAAAGTTCCGCCCGGGCCATCAGATACAAAGCTGAACTTGCACCCATTTTGTCGTTATTATGATCGAAGCTATCGATGGATATAGGCAGCGAGCCGTGCCGTTGCCTTGTGTCGTCGTTAAGTCATGAGATTCGAATGATGGTAGTGCTGTAGCGATAGTTGATTTTTTGGAAGAAGATTCAAGAGTTCTTTAGCGCGGGCGATAGAGGAGACGGGGAAAAGTAATTAATGAGGTATTAAAAGAGCGGACTGTACCAAGAATCCAGTTGGCACAGAATAAGAAATAAAAGATAAGAAATTATCTGAACCAGCAGTGATGGATAGTGCACTGCACGTATCGTAGAGAATAATGACAGACTCAAAGGTAGGAAAAAGAACCCCAAGAGAATGTCACAAAGTCTCAAAAGACGGTTTACAAATATTATCGGAATGCATGATGTATAAGAAAGCACATTTGGCAAGGCGAATGTCTGGCCCACGGGCGGATTGACCAAGTCCATCCTGGCAGGGTAACCTTGTGCGTGGAGGAAGTGGTGGAGGAGTAGTGCTAAACTAATATGGGCCACGCCGTCGCCACTTGAAGTGGGTTTCAACTCATTTACTATGGAGAATATGAAAAGGTGATGGTACCCAAGGAAAGAATTCTATCGAAAAGTGTTTGAACTTCCTGATCAAGTGGAGGATGCAATCAATTGCTCACAACGCGAGCGATATTCAAGGAAGAGTCTGATTAAAGATGCTTATCACGATATTTTCCATTACTAAAACCAGTTTGATCGGCCAGACAGAATAGAGAAAGTAGTCGTTGACGACTGAAGTATGAGAAGCTTGACTAGGTACCATTGAGGTTTCGACAGTGTCGCAAATGTTCGCTTAGGACCCTGACTACAAGGTCAAAGCAGTGTGGGTCAAGCAGTTCATGCAATAGGATGGATTGACCAATCAAGAAAAGTGGTAGAAGCCAAGGGACCAAAGGATGAAAAAGATACTGGGAAATATCCATGATCCTCAACGTAGATGGTTCTGTAGAATATTCCATCGGATTTAGACTATGAGAATTTTTTTAGTTCATGGGCTCCAACTGGCTATAAATTGCCGATGGCATTGATTGAGTGGGCCCCGAATCAGGACACTGGCCCTTATGCGCTCTGTTAAGAGAAGATTGAACTTTTCAGATTTAAGCATCAATCACCACAAACACTAAGACTAATCAGCAAATATCTTTTTTCGACGGCACTTAATCAGTAGTAATTGAAGTTGACAGCGAGCAAGATCGAACACTGTTAAAGCAGTTAAGGTCGCCTATATGCAACTGAAGTTTTGCCATGAATTCACCAGAGGGACTTCGTGCAATATCACAACCAAGTTGACATCATCATAGGTACACACTTATTTCAGATGTAGCATGGGTACGACGGACCCTTGTCTTGGAAACAAACAAGACGATAGGTACAGATCGAGAGGTCAACTTTTGGCCCTAAGAAGAAAACAAAAGGTTCGTCCAGTAATCGCTAGAATGAGGCCTGACCTTGGAAGCAAAGATCAGGGGGTGGAAGATTCATGTGGCGTCCCCATGAAGCTCAAGAAGTATCAAGATGGCTAGGATGAAACCATTCACTATTAATAATTAACGTGCTCTGATGAATTTCAGTAGAGACACGACGAACTCTGAGAATCAATGATACCACGAAGAGAACAATTTTGAACATGTATTGCGTGTCTGTGGATATGTGAAGAGTTTGAAGTCTTGAGGATCGAATGATTATTTGTTTGTGGTTGAGTGATAATTCAGTCCCGACGAAAAGGTACAGACTAGTCCAAATCCAGTCTAGAACTATTGCTCTTATTTACACGTGACTTGAACCCCTCCATCCAACTATCCTCGCATCTAATTGAGAGAAGAACTCAATGGCGAAAATGATTATTTTGAGCTCGCAAACGGTTTCCAACTGTTTGTCAATTTCTCATACCCGTGGACTGCAACAGATCTCGTTCCCTTCATCTCCACAAATCATGAAGATAGAAAATGGGCCCCAGTTTATTCAAGCTCATTGCAACCTGACGAACCAAGGCCTCCACGAATACAGAAAGTGCCATTGCCTTGGAAGTTTACCGTTGCCTAACCACCTTCGATGATGTTAAACTCTAAGATTATATCTAGAAATCTATTATAGGAGTTCAATGTCACGAACTTTTCATATCTCTAGGGCTGACTTCCTTCTACTGCGCCACCATCAAAACCATGTTCCCCACGAGATGGACCCCTAATACATCCTTCACTTGGGGTATATCCGTTCTTGTTACAGACAACGATCGTATCCCACAATCAAAGGACACCGATTAAAGGAAAATGCCCTCCAAATCAACTTCTCTTGGGGACTTGGTTGAACAGACTAGACACCTCCATTTTCCTGATTCAAGCGACACATCTATTTGTTCTCTATCGTCGCCACTTTTCCAGAATCACGACTTTTCAGTACTATGTACAGAACTATTTTTTTACTTCTGTGTAACATATGAAACCATGAATTCGTCACTGCAGCATAAGCTTAAGTTTGAGTACTTATGTACTGTATTCCAAGCTCCTGCATGAGGTTCATGCTACCCCGTTGTTTTAATTTATTCACTTCGTTAGCCAATCTTTCGAACGTTTGATCGACTTTCCAGTGAAAATGCAATGTATTCTTTCTTTCCATGATTACATGCATGGCCCATCAAATAGTAGACTCGGATTTATTTCTCCGATTTGCAATCTATAAGCCTGCCAGAGGCCCGCTCTTGTAGACCCTTAAACAGGTTTCCGAAGTCGGATGAAAATTGGAATTGATTTTGAGATTGTCGAGTCTCGCCTGTTCTCAGCTACCTATGTACTCGTCACCACAAAATCGCGTTTACAATTCGTACATATTGCAGTCTCGGGGTCTCCTAGTCCTTTTGCGCATAACAAAAGGACTCTGTTACTTTGAGATTCTACACCTCCTGACCTTGTATGCATACGTCGAACCAGTTCTTTGGGCCCGCACATATTTAGTTCCCTGTATTATCATATGAAATTGGTTTTGGATGTACGAGTTGCCTTTTTTGAGTATTGAAGCTCTGGGTAACATAATATCCAAGTGCCATATGACCTGTCACAACTAATTTCCAGAGTAACCGGAATTTTAGGTTCCGTGCTTGGAGTGTTCAGATACGTTCCGAGTTCGACCTTCAATTTCAAATTCCTCTCTGAGAATTGCTCAAGATATATTCCATGTGCTGAGAAGTTGGCTGGGTAAGATCACTATTTATCTACCAACATCAAGCTTTTGACAATCTAAATGGACAGATCTTGACATAGCAATTGTATACAATTTGGATGTATGGAAATATGAATGAAGTCTTCTTAGGTGACTATATGAATGTTACGATTAACGCTAACTGTTTCTAGGGGGCAGAGCTTCTCACTTTCCGCCGACTCTTCAAGCCCTTCACTAGCTTTTGTTCGCGCTATTACACAAGCCCTTTCCTCCTCAAAGACTCCACTTCCCACCTAATTTTCTCCGCCACCCTATTCTCTCCAAAATCAAACTCATACAAACTCACATCCTCGCACATCCCCTCTTTCTTCTCCATCGCCAACCCCACCTTCAAAGCCTCGAGAAAGCTGGGCAACACAGCCCTGATATCTCTTTCCAGTGTCGCCGAATAAACATTGCCCCTCCCAACCCCACAAATACATTTCCTTGCTTTGATTACGAACTCCTCGATCACCTTTTCATCCTCTTCATCACAATCACCCATCCACGAAGATTGAATGGCACCTGTCAAGTTCCTCTTCTCCTTGCGCGTCAGTGTAGCCCATGTTTTGGCAATTCCTATATGCATACAAGTGTGAACTTCACTTGGTCTTGATGGGACTTTTGTTACACTTGGTAATCCTGTTTCGCTTATTTCTTTTTCAATCTCGGGTTTTCCGAGGATACCGAAGATGTCGATAAGGTGATCTCGCCTCTTCTTTTTCACTTGATCCAATAGTCGCGGCGTCCATTCTATTTGCCCGTCTGCAATTTGCTTCAACGAGACTTCCTCTGGTAGGAACGAAATACCGCAATCTGGAGCTCCGCAGTGGAGTACCGACGCACCAAATGGATTCTCGAATGGGACCACAACATTGTTGTGGCTAGTGTACGCATCTTTATTCTTAAATTCTGGCTTAGATTCAATGAATATACTCAGCAGTATCTCGCTGACAGTATTTTCAGGAACCTCAGCTTTTTTATCCAGCAAAACAACAGCTAACGGTTCCTTGGAGCGCAATTGTGCGAAATATGTCTTTGCAGATGTGTGCGCAAATTGGTAAAACACTAGCCAGAAAGCGAGAATTTGTATTCGAGACATCATCTTTCTTGATTCTTCCTTTGTCCAGCCTTTAAGAAAATCTTCTGCAGGCATGAATTTCATGAGTGTATTCCAGAATGTTGGTACTGATCTTAATATCGATACATTGCCTCCCGAATCTTTTGGAATTAGATCGTCATTAAATTCCACGTACAGAATTTCCAACAGAGGTTTTGTCCAGTCGCGGGATTTACCCATGTTTTTATAGGCCCGTGCAAGGAACGTTGAGACGAATGAATGCAGGAATTTGGTATTCTTCATATCCGTGATGGTCTCATCGGAGAATACATTCAGTGTTTTTCCGAAACGTAAGAGTTGCATAAAACCTACGACGGGATAATTAATACACCAAGACGTCAACCCTTCTTTTTGAAAATCTCGTGCCGCCCAGGTGAGAGCGAGCGGGTAGGTAGTCCACTGGCCCAGTTCATTAAAAGTTTCCCTTACTCGGAGATGTGAAATTATGTTGTCCAGAAGCCAAGTTATTGCATTTCTCCTCTGCAGAATTTCTGCATCTATACTTCCTTTCTCATTCTCAAAGCCGGCACCAGCCCACTCCTTGACCCTCAGAGTGCGATCCAAAATTGTCGCAAATAACTGTCCCATAGCTGGGACGCCAGTTTTGAGCCCCGCATTTAGCGCTTTATACAGTTGCTGATGAATGTACAATTTGTTACTCCCAGTGTACTCTAAAGTTGGAATGACAGCGGAGATTTCTTCTCCGTATATAGAATGACCAGGTCTTCCGAACAAAGCGCATTGGAAACAAATACACTGACTGGACAGTATATTCATGTTCGCCTCGAACCTCCCGGCTGCCAATGGGAAGTCAAGAGCAAAGTTATCGGTATTAGCTGCCATAGCATCTGCGCTCAGTAATTTGAGAGCAATTGATAGAACTTCATTGTCCCCACAGCAGACCTGGCATTCACCTCTAAAACCTGGGGCTTCAAGATCTAACACCGAAACATCCACTGCAGAGTCTGCCGAAATATTTTCAGCACGTCGTGCTCGGTTCGATCTTCTCGAGAGAATTTCTGCTGTAAACCCGGACTTTTCTGAATCAGATAGAGCACGTAACGCTGCATCTACTCTTCGATTACGATCTTGAATAGCCTGTAGTTGTATATTATTCTGAGCTGCGGTATAAGCTTTACGGTTTGCCTCATGGGCGTCTCTTAGCTTGGATTGCAGCAGAGTCCTAGTCTCGCTAGGTATTTCCTGATCAGCAAGCAGATGAATGAAGCCCGCGGCACCGGATACGTCTTCGAGTTTGATTGTCAGTTGTTCGACTTTTTGGGCGAGAAGGAATGATCGAAGTTCATTCAGCTTTCCGCGAGACTTGCAGGCTAGAAGCAGAGCATCGAGTGCTTCATCTGCAAAGAGCAGGACACGATCTTCATCTGAGATAACTCCTGCTCGCAGAAGCATATCAATGTCTACCAAGGTAGGCTGGGAATTATTGTGAGCCGCGTTCCATTCTCCGCCTAAATTGAGCTGAGTTGGTGTTGCAATTCTTGTTTCTGCTGTTGGGACATGAATGTCTAGCTCGGTAATCCTTTGGATCAGTGCTGCTTCGCTAGAAAAGTTGGTTAATTTCTCCCACGTATCGTGATCTTCTGCTTGATCTAATGCTGCAAAAGCGCCTTTACTGGCTATTACATAAACTCGATTGCTTTCATAATCCTTGAAAAGGCATAGTGCATTCGCACAATTTTCATAGGATGTGATACCTACGGAAACATTGGCATAACTTGGTGCATTCCTTGTATGTGACGTGATCAAAAACACCGTCGCGCAATCAAACACTCCCAGTTCTTGTCCCAAACCCGCCAGTGTGTGCACCTCAGAATTGGGGACCTCTCCATCTGTAAGTAAGAACCAAATATCAGAATCGCGAATCGCTTGCATCGACTTTTGGTTCCTCAATATATGTTGTGGCTGCGTTCCGCCCTGATCGGGAGCCCAAAAACATTGCTCCCAACTCGTTGGGTCTTTGCAGTTGGAACCCCATCTCGTGACTCTATCTTCATCTTTTCTTATAGATACTCCGTGAATCCCATCTGCAAAATTATGTTCCGAAATGAATCGAATGCCAACTGTAGATCCGGAAGCATCGACAGCGAAATACTTTCTTGCGTTGGCGAATGTGGTATATTTGATTTTGCCCTCATCGGCTGGCGCGAGAACCAATTTCCATGAAGCCATATTTGATATAGGTATAGCTTTCTTTGCGAAAAGAAAACTGATTGCGAAGTATTCGGATCATAGAAGATGAGCATCAACTAAATACAAGTCAAATACATATTGATTTGAGTCACAAATAGACAATTTAGGAGTCACTCCGATGTGGTGACTCTTCCCCGCGATTGGGCATTGGCGGCCCCCAATTTACTGTGCCACCCCCACCAATTAATTCACCCACCTGCAATATCAATGAGCAGCGCAACTGTCCCCGATTATATTTTCTCCAAGAGCTGAGCAAGATCAACGATTATTTTACATCAATTTCAGCTAACGATAAAAAGGGTGACTGATGCAATTGTGGGCATCTTGGTACCTGGATCTTTGCGATCAGGAGCATTGAGCTCAAGGGCATCCAATGCCAGCGCACAATTTTGAAGCCATTTTATATTCACATTTATTATGGAATGATTTATGAGATAATTTATTGCCATAACCAAACCTTCCCATATGTGAATACATCTCGAGCACAAAGCTATGTACAGACGTACAGGTTCAATTCATCTGGAGAGAGCTGTCCGACCTTCTTTACGATAAATCATTACCTTGACAAGTACGTTTCCAGACCCAACATAAAAAGTAAATCTGCTGACTTTAGAGCACAATAAAGATTCGGTATTTGAAGTATAGCTAATTCTGATACTTGCATACAGATCCAGTGAGGCAAAGGCAATTTAAATCCCAGCATAAGAATCCCACTGCTTTCCCTTTTCCTTTCTCTTCATGTCGCCTATCTCAAATCATACTCATAATATTATCCGAATTTTTCCGCTCTCTACGCATGCTTCCAGCATCTTCGATTACAATTCGTCGGGTGTCATTGAAGATTGCAGGGTCTGTGACTCTCACAATTGGTATAGGGGCTCGCAGGTGGATGGAATGTCAATATTCTCCTTGTGGAATATCAATCCATCCATCGATGAAGTCATTTGATCAACAACCGATGTTTCTCGAAGAACGAGATAGGGAAGACTTTGTTTTTCTCAGGTGAACATCAATACTATGCAGCAGCTAGGCATCGCGACTATTCTCTTCACATGGTGCCATTGTTTTAAGATACTGGGACATCATGATGACAGTTTGTAAAGCGCATCTCAACATTCAAAGGAAAGCAATCTCATATGCATTAATGTCTGTTCCATTGGATATTGATGTCAGTTGAGCCACAAACCCAGGAAGTTTACCTGACTTCTGATGGTAAGTCATAGCGACCAACTCGGAAAATGAACCAGCAACCTTCGTCACCATTCGCTCAACCTTACTTAGCTCATAGTCAAATTTGAGGCAACTCAAGGTTGGGGTGAGGTTTTTCTCATCACTACCTAGGTATAACCCTAGAGTTTCTTTTCTTGAAACTCACAAACTCGGATGATTCAACTTCAATGCCTGATACTTTTCAAAGCATACAGAAGATTTGATGAGCAAACCATTATCTCTGTAATGAGTCCCACGGTATGGGCCAGAGGTAAGGTGGTAAATCGGCACTAATATCTTTAGCCTTGTGCTTTGGATAAGACGACTTGGACATGTAATTTGCCATTTACAGAATCTGCGAAAAAATATTTCGGTAAGAGAACACTGAGGGTCTTATCGAATGCGTAGATCTTGCGATGGTCTTGCGATGGTCATGTAAGATTCTCAGAATGCAGATTCTCTATACGCTCAAGCTATGCATATTAAAGACAGACTTATCTCCTTGAAACAACGGGCGTATCTCATTGACTGGTGCTATTAGGGAAAAAGTGAACATGAGTATATGGAAATATTCACGGAAATTATTCGGGCGAAGATATGGTATGCTAAGCAAAATGGTGAGAGTACTTAATGATGAAGGTGTGTTTCCCCTCTCATAACCATGACCTGATTCTTGCATACCTGCTGAAGCTTTATAAGTGATTAAATATGGTATGATGTTATTCTCAACAGATTAAAGAAATTATTGGGGCTCGAACAAATACGACACGGCCAGAGTCGTGGAATAGCAGTCATTCGAATATTACAGATTTCATAAAATCCAGCACCACCCGCCATTACTGTTTTCCTCGACAACTTACAAGATCCCATTGCCCGCGTCAATTTACCCGCGGCGATTCTTGACAAATTGGACTTTAATAGTATTCAAAGGTTTGTCAATGACACTTTTGATCAGTTGTTATTCCATGTCAGCCTACGATAAACAGGTTGATGGAGGGCCTTCCAAAGATATTCAGACCTCAACTCAACCTTGAGGATTCTGGTCAAGTGACTGATACAGCAGGAGAAGAATCTATGGCAGCACACAGATCTAATAGAGGAAGTGTAAGTATCATGAAAGGCTTCGCATTCTTCTATAAAAATCTGTATCCCAAGATGAGCGTCACAGTCACAAGGACCATTATTTCCTACTGAAATGTGTCTTTTCGATCGAGAAAAGCATTTCCAGTCAAAGAGAGACTTTCGAGTCAACCCGACAAGTTTTCCCAGTCATTGTCGGCTTTTTTGAGTCAAATTATCGCTGTCTGAGTGCCTTTAGGAGTCATTTTCGAGGACACAAGAAGGAGATTTGCAGGGGTAATGTGTGTTTAAATACAATCGATGAACCCCTTTAGATATACTTTGCTACCATCAAATACGATTAAGCACTCCAAAACATCATAGAAGACGACGAAATCAGATATAACTCCCCAAAGACTCGCCTTTACGACTCAACGCCTCAGATAACGTCACCGTCCGAACAAATTTCCATCATCAAAAAGTGCTCTTCCTGGACTAATCTCAAGAGTGCCTCATTGCCACGGCTCAATCGTCGTTCAAAGGTTTTTCCATTCAGATATTTGAGGTAAGTTTCCCACTTCCTTCTTACTCGTGCTTGCAATCTGTTCTATCATCAGACTAAGCATTCCATAATGATAGTGTGTTGCACCTTCATTGCCTTTTACAGACTCCTATAAAAACGATATCAACTTCAAGTATATACAGAAAAACAATAAATAGCAATGCCAACAGAAACAAGCGGCGGTAGCAGTAGACGATCAAACATTCCACCTCCACCTTCTCCACGGCTAGTTATATTTAAATGCCACTCGTGTATAGCACAGTTGCACATGTGTTGTGGATGTGCTTACAGATTTCACATACCGATTCCTAATTGCGACAACTGTCGTGCAGGTATCAGCATGCCCTGGGGTGATGGAAGCCCGGACGTTGTGTAGGAATACTTTAAAAATGTAACATGCCCTTCAGGTATTTGCTTGGGTCCTACAAAGGACCAGCAGCAAACATAGGATGATGGTAGGGACTCTTCGTGTACTTTAAGAAACACTTGTCCCTATTTCCGTGGTTTGATGGAGCACACTTTTCATATTTTATTTGGTACTGCACTAGAAATGCACCTCTTATCGTTAAAGTTTTCGAAAATCATACAAACAGCAAAAAGATACAGATATTGGACATAGTTGCGTGAGTCGCTATGGTAGGAATTAATTAGATGGCAAGAATGGAAAGAAGATATGATACACTGGCCGCAAGACCGAGGATATAGATAGATAACATACACGTTGCTTTTACAAATTCTTTTCTGAATACTTAATTATCAAGATTTACTCCACTTACACTCAGAGATCAGCAAGTTAGCACTATAATCGATTGTGAGTTGGTACGAATTTAAATTGTAGACTACTGCAAGTCACGAATAACAGTTTCCTTGGCAATCCAGACCAATTGAAGCTTAGTCCGCACACCAGATAATGCTAGTACCAAACTTAAAATTAACTACTCTTTACTGATATGGATAGTAGAACACTTGATAAGTATTCACGTCATTTGTAACTGCTTCTTGATTTCTTGCAATTATCAAATATCACATGAAGATTACAAACCTGACAGTTTGAACATGTCGAGATACATTGGGTGCCCCTTCCGCGTATCTTTTGAAACCCAAGAACAGCAACTTCCCATTTCTGGTTCTTAATGGCAACCTGACAGAAGGATACAGATATGAAATTTGATGTTGCGTAATGTACGTCATATATAATTCATGAAACTGGGGGGTGACTGTTGTACTTAGTGTACTAGACTATCTAAGACAATGAAAAGAGGTTTGTATTGAAGGTTTCCCCATAGTTAACTAAAATCCTGGAAAGTTGTCAACTTTAGTATTTTTAGGACTACCAACGATGTTCTTGGCAATGAAAATCATGTGGTTTTGCTCTGGTGTCATTCTTATTATCTTATGCTACTTGCTACTTCTGGAATATTTGACGTCAAGATCCATTATCCTCAGCCCATGCTATACTGGATACTTCTAGCCTGTCTATCTTAAATATTATAATGACAAATTGTGGAGATATAACGGTCCAATAAATCAGGATATGGTTTAAGTAGCTTCAACACTAGGGAGGCAGTTTTGGCTAGTTCTAGGAGACATGCATCGATATCTCTTAGTACATGTGTATATATAAACATCTCCCCCTCTCTTCAAAGTACTTTTCCAATTCACTTATTTTGTTTCTTTTTCAACACATACTCAAGATGGCTTCAAATTCAACCTCTTGGATGAACGGCTCGTCTTGGTCGCCTAGTGATACAAATACTAAAATCCCCTTCGATGATAGTAATGGAGATCCATTTGATGATAGGTACGCGACACCTCTACAAGACATTGAAACCGGTACTACTGCACGTCCGTCTGGCGAAACGCAACAACGAGAGGCGGTTGATCAATCCGGTGTTCTCTCAGAAGAGAAGCGTATAATCGAGGATATTCGAAATGAGCGGTTAGTATTTTGACAACTACTTGTATATCAACAACCACTACATGTTCATACTAATGTCTGTTCTAGTCTATCGTGCGAAGTTTGTTTAGAACCCGTACGATTTGCAAAAGATCGTTACTTGTGGAATTGCAAGTCTTGTCATGCTGTTACTCACCATCGATGTACGGTATTATGGGCCAAGGCAAACCCAGTTGGAAGGGCCCTTGCTTGGAAATGTCCCAAATGTGAAAATATTGAGCGCTCGCGTCCCAAGAAAGAATGCTGGTGTGGAAAAGGTAGCCCATTACATGACCACCCTACCATCCCGAACGCGTGCTTTGATGGTATTTGCGGTAGTAAGTCAAAATGCGCTCATGGAAACAAATCGTCTTGCCGAAAGCCATGTCACCCAGGGCCATGCAAGTATGAATGTGGAAGGTGCGCCAATGATCGTTTACCCAACCCGGCAAATATGAATACTATTTCGGGTAGATTCAAAAGCAAGAGGTTAAACTTTTGCACTATCTTTTTCAAGTCCATGCTCATTGTAGCTCTATTTGGGGGTATTTGTACCTTTATCAGCTTTCACATCAAGTGGCATACACAACCATACTTATATCCTCGTTTTAAAGGCAGTCTTTCTTTTGTAGAAGGACTTTGTTTGCTTGTGGCTGGAATATTCTACCTCCCTTTCGGAGCATTATACTGTATTAACTGCTTAAAGGGAGGGTCGAAGTTCTTCCTGGAGATACTCAACGGCAATCCGTTACATACTGGATACAAATTTAGATTTTCACGAACACTTATAGGAGTGTCCTTACTAACGTGCTTTCTTGTGGGACTTTATGCCATACCAATTATAGGGTACGTAAATTAGCCCTTTTCGTATTAGTTATTATTGGATTTCGACTGATATTTGCTGCATTTAGAATCGTCGGTGGTCCAGACATACAATGGTATAATCAGATGAAGGACTCTTGCCATGGGTTTGACACCCGAGTCGAGATAGGCACTCGTTTTGCAGCGTCAACATACACTCTCTACAGTCTCAATGACTCTGTCAATAATCAAACCTTCTACCTCGCTCCCGTGCTTGCACCAAAATTTGGCAGCAAAGAGCCTTATCAATACTTCCATCGTTTCTCTGGTAGCACAACTAACACTGCAAATTTTGCTATCGATGTCGATATAGATAATGGTGTCTGGCGCGAATTACATTTCAATGGAACCGATGAGCTCACGAAATGGTGGGCTAGCGGCCGAAAACAATACCCTTCGGCTCACCCTATCTTTGATAATATTACTACAACTGAAGGTGCAACCAAGCTCAATGGTACTTTCGTAATACGCGACGGTCACCTCTGGATGCCCGATTTTGATTTGATAATTCAAGGATTAGAAGATTCGCGCAAGCATGCCGAAATCGAACCTTTCATTCGTGTGTTCGACACCGAGGGTCTTCCTCACTCACGGACTGAAAAGCTGTTGAGCCCCAGATGGAACTGGAACAACAGACATGACCCGAGTATTGTAATGCGTACAGCAAGTTTTGGACATGGCAGGCAGAGATTGGATATGTGTATAAAAGAGAATTTCTATTACAGCTCCAACAGGGAACAGCAAAAGCTTGATGGCGTAAGTGATGGATCTATTATGCCCTTGGCTGTTATTGCCACGTTCAGAATGAGAATGAACGAGATGTACGCATTGAACTCTGGGAGACCTTTCAATGTCAAAAAAAAATCGGGATATGATGACGTTAAGGCTATAGCATAGGCAGCATAAGTTATCAGTTCCATTCAGAGTACCAATATAATTACTACTTCCCGAAAACATCAATTCCACTACCTCTCATAATTGAGCCTGCTTCTTCGCTAAAGAAAAAGTCTACCTGTTACTTAATTGACTTGGGAAACTCAGTATAATGGTGGGCTCATTCTCATAATATTTCTTGCCTTGATTTATCAGTCACCTAAAACCGTCTCTAGTCACTGTCTAGACCTGAAAACTCGTTCGTGGGGTGATCTTTTTTGGGTACCATTCGATGGTTTGACGATATTGAAAAGGATCCAAGGGAATTATCAGGGGGCAAGATCTTGTAATCGCCTCGTTTGTTTCCACTGAAGGAGACCTTGTTTTATGATGTATACAAGTATCTCATGTAATTACGTTGAAAATTTAAAATTCGGGATGTTGCAATATTCTACTGAGGAACCATTGTCCAGTCTACCACTTCAATTTAGATGATAAGAAACAAAAACGAGATGTTGTATTGAAACTTGTGTATAAATTGATTGAATTGCCATTAAAATATGATATTTCAAGCTATCATATACTTCGAGAGGTCTTGATTTACAATATAGGCTCAAGTGATTGACAAGAAGGCGAGAAAGTGCGATAGTTAAATGTACACTCTGCTTTTGAAAATTAAAGGTTATATCTCAATCAATACTTCTTCATGACTTTGCTCTTCCAAAATTCTGGTGAAGTACCCTGATGAGTCGCAGACAATAAATTTTTTTATCTCGGTAGATAGTCCCCTTACAAGGTTTTGTGAAGTCCTTCGGCAGCACTTCGTCAGTGAAATTCAATTTGTAAGCACCGTTTTCTTTTCCTAATTCTGCTAATAAGCTTTTGAAATCGTACGGTAGCTCTCGATATGCACTTTCTTGCTCCTCAAAGTATGAATTTGTCGATAATTTATACCTATGTAGGCGCTCGTGCAATGCAGCTTGAATCCTCCCTCGTTGACAACATCTTGTTAAAGGGTCAATCTTCCGAGAATTGAAGTCTAGTTTCTGAATCTTCTCATCGAACTTATTTATTTCATTACTGAGATCTTCTATGGCAGGTGTATCACTCGCGAAAAGATACTTCGTCAGACAAGTTTGTAAGTAACCAATGTTGTCTCCCTGCAAGTCTTCTTGTATGTGCAACAATTCGTCTAGCACCTCTGAAGGTGACTCAGAAGTATAAAATATCTCTTGCAAATATTGCACTACAAGAGAATAATCGTCATTTTTGCGGGAGGCCTCTAATCCTAGCTTAAGCGAGTTCCCCGGCGTGCTTCGCGATTGCCTTTTCCAGTGCACGGGGTTCAAATCATGAGGGTCCAATGGAACGTAGATCGGCAGATTAGAAATGAATATAACAACCCCTTGAGATTGTTTTATGTATCTGTAATCTGGAATCTGACGCGGATTGGAAGGTAGTTCTCTCGCTAGTCTTTGATTGGCCAAAGCCCATTTTAGATAGGGGCTCGTTTGAACATTCTCTGGATTGCTTAGACTAAGCGAGATTGCAAACTGGTTGGCATGAGCCATGGCTTGATTGATGATTTTCGTGATTGACGAATCATTTTGACTGCTATGCGATAATAATTGCAGCGAGATAGTTACCAACACATCAAGGAGGGCTAAGTCTGTATACTCGTCACCATGGGAACGATGAGTCCAGTCAAACACAAAATGAAACCACCCGCTGAATTCCGATTCATCTGACTCAGTAACTTTCTTGTATCGGTCATGTCTTCGATTCTTAAATAATAATTTGATGGCATCTCCGACTCCATATCTGGAACAAAGAGTCTGGAAAAGGTCTCGCATATCCCATATTCTGTTAGTCGAGAGAAGATGCTTGTACAAACTGTGCCAGTTTGACGAGCTATCTGTGATACTTTCTGGGTTTCGAGGGTTAATATCTGGTAGCTTTGTGTATTTCGTTAATTCAGAATCAAGCTGAACTATATTACAAAGCAATTGTACCTAGGAACAGTGTAGGCAATAGTATTTCCCGTATTCCGTATACAGGTTAGTTTAGTGGTGCGTATCGAATTTTTTCGAAATACATACATACATAGTATGAAATTCAATACCACTGGGAATATTCAATATTATTCTAATATTGAATACTACTAATAAGATACAAAAATACGGATTTCTGATTAGCATAGAATAAGCTGAAATATGTGAATTTAAGGTTATCCCCAGATTTCAATAATATCAAATCCTATATTCAATTGAATTATTATTAATTGATAATAAATTATTAATATTATTGAATATTTTGATGTTTTTGATGTATTTAAATATAAATATTAATATTAGAATATTGTTTTTATAAATTTAATTGTTTTAAAAGTTTTAAAAATAATTAATAAAATAATGATTTTATTGAATTTCTTGTTATTTAATTATATAAAATCCCTTGATTTTATATAAATAATTATTTATTTTATTATTCTATTTTATTTTTAATCCTTCAAAATATCTTTTATTTATGTATTTGATACTCTAAGTTTTATAGATTTTATTCTTTATAAAGAAAACTTTTAATTTAATTAATTTCTACTCTCTATTGAAATCTCTATTTGAATTGAATCTATTGAATCTTTGCAAAATGACTTTTTTGATCTCGATTCTCCAATTTCACTATCTATATTATCATCTAATATCAAGGGTTTCGAAGTATCTACAAATTCTATAGCATTAATAATTTATCATCGATGGGCATGGGTTTGGAAATATATGCTGAATAAGGATCTCTAAACAATATATCTTATTAAAAAGAGTAAAGTAGAATGGAGATATAATTATTATAAAATTAGATATCTTGAAATAGGTAATACTCATATTATATCAGCACATCTTTAAAGTATACATTAAATTATTAATACTTCAGCTCGAAAAGAGTATTCTCAGTGTATATAGACTACTATTGAGCAAGTTCTTATTAATATATGCAAAACCATTTCTTTTAAATATAAAAGAATAATCGATAAAAAGAAAGATTTTAGTAATTTGTTTGAATCTTATATTATTAATCCTCAAACCCTTGAAATTCTTATAATTCGACTTTTTATTTGATACTCTTTGTTTTTTAATCTCTTCGAATATAATGAATTTCAAATTCTTTTTATTTATTTCAATAAATAATTGAATATTTGGATTCCTAATTCTCATTATATTATTTCAAAATGGATTATTCAGAATTTTAATAAAAATAAGCTTAAAATGAAATAAGAAATGTATTCTTTTTATAGTAAAATTTATATTATTTATAATACCTGAATTTTCCCCAATAGATATAGTGTTTTTGATACTAAGATTCAATTTATTAATGAAATAGATAAATTGCAAACTATTACTCTCATACTATAAAAGATTGAAGAGTATCATACAAATAAAAATCTTATAAAACTTTTATTCAATGAAATTAATGAATAGGGAATTAAAAGTAAATTGGAATATTTAGTAATAAATAATACATCGAATAATAATATTTTATATATTCATTTTTCAAATTATAGGTTTTATTCTCTTTATCTTATATTTTATTTTTAATTTTATTAATATTTTTATATATTCGTTAAATCTTAGTAATAAAAATAATATTAAATAGAATTCAATATAAAATAGAATTTAATACAATATACACAATATTAATCTTTTTGTAAAAACGTTTTTATTTAAAGATTCTATACCTGAAGATTAAGCTTTTAATTCGGATTATAATCTTAAAGCTTTTGTATATAATATTAATTTGATTTTAAAACTCGATTACAAATATTAGAAAAAGAGAGGTATAATAGACAAATATCACAATTTTATTATCAAAATTAGTAATTTCTTTTATTTATTGTAATAATAGAACAAATTAACAGGAAAGCGATTTGTAAAAGATAATTCAACTCAATAGAATTTTATTGATAATCTTTTTTCAATATTTCTTATACCCCAGATATATCATATATATAAGAAATAATGGATTCGGTATTCAAATGAACTTTTTATAAAGCTTGAGTTAATAAATAATGATTTTGATTAATTACGAGATATTTATTACTTTTTAGGTATTTTAAAAGATATAATAGAGTTTATAAAGAATAATAATGCTATTCTTGAGAAAGTATTTCCTATAATAAAGTTTTTGCTATAACATTTTGAAAAGGAAAAGATATAATCTACATTCTTTATTTATATATTCTTTATTTATATATTCTTTATTTATATATTCTTTATTCTACACCTTTTTATTCTATATCTCTTTATTTATTTATTTTATTTATATTTAATTGTATTTAGATTATCTATATAAATAATCTATTTTTGGGTCTCTATATTAATAATAAATGAGCAAAACTCAAAAAATACTATTTTCTTATTAATAAATCACTATATTATATTACTATTGTGTTGGAAGTTGTGGTACATGCTCTAAGCTACTATGCATATATTATTTCTATTTTGTAGTTAGATTTTACCTTAATATAATTAATCTATATAATCAATAATATATATATTCTATTGGTCTACTTCTTTATTATAAATAGATTATAAGCCCAATAGTTTTGTAATAAGATTAAAACCGAAAGCTTTTTGAATAACTTATATTGCTAAAGTAGAGGTTGATGACAAAAAGCTTTTATATAATGTAATATTAATATACAAAGTGTATATAATAAATAGATTACTAAGTAATAATAACAAAGTAATTATTTATATTATACCTTTTCTTTAAATAAGAAAACTATAAGTTATTATTAAAAAAATTGTTTATTTTAGTTTAATGTTGAAGAGTATCATTTGTTATATAATATTTGATATTATTTCAAAAATTATTATTTATAAATCAAAATTCATTATTCTCAATTACCTTATTTTAAAAAGAATTTCTTTTTTTAAATATTAATATATTCTAATTGAAATAATATAGTTTTAAATAATTTCTTTTTTATTCTTTTATTTTATTATTAATTATATTTAGGTTATTAATATAAGCTTTTTACTTATAGAATCTTCAAAATGAATGAAAATATTGGATTTAAAGATTACTTCAAATATATTCCTTCTTTTACTCAAAAGAATTATAAATATTAAACTTATTAAATAAGAATTTAATTTCAAAAAAAAAGTTAATTTTATATATACAAAAAGATATTATATAAATATATATAAATTATAATAATTAATAATTTAATTTAGAATTTCAAAAAACTTCAAGTTTTTAGTAATAGTGATAATATTATTATAAAAATTCAATTCAATATTAATAAAAAGGTTATCTTTTTTAAGGATGATGTTAATATATTATTTTATATCTATTATTTATTATTTAATAATAATGAGGTTTTAGTGGATGAATATAATATAGTAAAGAAACTTTGGGATTATTTAATTATCAAATACTTCAAAATCAATGATATTATAGTAGACAAGTATTTCTTTAAAATTAAGATCTTTTTTTTTAATGATATTTCTAATATGATTATTATAGGTGTATAGGATAAGCTCAAGGATCTTTAATAAAAACTTTTATCTATAAATACTTCAATTAATGCTTTGTATATAGATAAATTATTCTTTCAAAACTTAATCTTATTTTTCTTTGATAAGTACAAAGTCATTATTGATATAATCTATATTATTAGTTTTACTTTAAATATTAACAATAAAATTAAGTATTTATAGATTAAAGAGATAGAGATTTAGATCTTTAAAAACTTGATATATTTTATAAAAGGAAAGAAATATATTTCATTTTATTGTTAATATAAGGTTAATATAAGTTTAGAGATTGATATATCTATTATCATTTGTAAACTTTGTAATAAATCTGGCTATTTAATTTTAAAATGTTTTTAGTTTTATTATATTAAATATCTTTTGAAATCCAATTCAAATTACAAATAAAAGAAAAAATAATTTATTTTTTTAATATAAAAAAATAAAAAATGTAGGGAGTATAAAACTTATATTATTAAATCAAATTCTAATATTATTGAAAGTATTATTAATAATAAATTTGATTTTGAGTATTATTATTTTATTAAAGAAAGTATTAATAAAATATTTTTATTATAATAATATATTGATATTAATACTATTTTATATATATCTAATTAATATTTTTTATTTAGAAATTTAATTTATATTTTGTAATAAAGGATAACGGTTGATGGGGAAGCTATATATTTAAATGAATAAGGAATAGTGGATATGGTATGTAAGGATGAAATAAGAATATTATTAGCTGGTGTATTATATGTACTTGGATTGGGGATCAATTTGTTTTTAGTTAAAAGAATTTGTAAGGTAGGATTCAAGGGTATATTTAGTTTTAAAAAGATGTATTTTATATTAGAAAATAATAAAAATAATAAAATTATTAAAATAATAATGAAAGATGAAATGTATATCATTTTATATATAAAATCAGAATATAAAGATTTTGTATTCTTTATACTTTTTATAAAGATTATTAATAGAACAAAAGGAAAAGTTAAAGAATTAATTATAATAGAGAAAAAAAGATATTTTATTTGGTATAGATACTTTAATCATTTCAACTCTAATAAAATCAGGAATTTGTATAAAGTTATTATATTCTAGAGATTTATTAAAGTTTCTTCAACTTTTGATATTTGTGAAGTATGTGTTTTTATAAAGATAATTAATAAAATCCTAAGCCAATTAAGTATACGAAAATCCAAAAAACTAGAATTAATTTATTTCGATATTACTAACCCTTTTCCAAGGTTAATTCGAGGATATAGATATTTTCTCCTTATTATTAATAATGCTATAAGAGTAAATTGAGTTATCCTATTAAAATAGAAAAGCAATGTAATACTATTATTAAAAAACTAAAAACAAGAAATTGAGCTTACTACAAATATAGCTATAATTACCACTAAAACTGATAATACATCAAAGCTTCTTTAAACCATCCGAGAATGAAAAGCTGATATATAATCAGAGGTTATAATGATTACATCATCTCACTAAAATAATTTAGTCGAATATAATATATATATTGTAGAAATCAATATAAAAGTAATATTAAAAAAAACTCATTTATTATTAAAATTTTGAAACAAAGTTATCGAATATAATATATATATTCAAAATTGTATTAATATTAATTTAGATGTAAATAGAATTAATTAAAATTTATTCAAAGTATTTATAAGTATATTATTAAATATCAATATATATAAGATTTAGGAAAATTGATATTATATTTATATCAATTCTAAAGTTATTCCAAAAGGATAAAGATATGATAAACTTTGCAATATAATAAGAATTGGAATATTTCTAGAATATTCGAAAAATATTATCAAATATATAAAGATTTATTTATTAGAGCTAGATTATATTTATTGCTTTTATTATATTATAATCAATGAAAATTATAAAAAAGAGGATTTGAATTTCAAACTTAGAAATTGTATAGCCAAATTACAAAATATTAAGAATATAAAATCTAATCATAAGCTTTACAGCAAACCTAAAAATATCCCTAAATCATTATCTATTTCAATCGATCTATTAATATTATTAAATAAAATAATTATAAACTCAATAAAAATATACTTATTAATATTAAAACAAATAAAAATTGAAATACTATACTTTAATAAAAATGAATATAGAAATATCCGATAAATAACTAATAATTTAATAAAACCAAGAAAAGAAAACAATAAAAAAAGTAATATTATTTTATTTAATATAATTTCATTATTTGATTATATACCATCAAAGTTAAGGGCATCTAAAAATATAATTTTACTATTTGATTATATATTATTGAATTCGAATATATTATTTAAGAGTGTATTACCTAATATTATACTACCTAATAAAACTTTATTATTTATTATATTTACATCTATATTTACTTCTATATCATTTTTGAAATACAATTTTAGAAAGAGAAAGAGAAGTAATAATGATAATATAAAAGAATAAAAAAACTTCAAAATCATTCAGATTTTATTTGCTTCCTTAAATAAACTAGGATCAGAATCAATTGAGTATGTTATAATTACTATTTCAAATATTTATTAATTCGAATAGAAGACAAATAATAAAATTATTTTAAAAATCTTAATTATTTTAGTAAATACATTAATAAAAACTAAAACCATTTTATTAATAATAGAAATATTCGGGATTAAAATACCAAATATATATAAAAAAGTAATAACAAACAAAAAATATGTGAAAAACTAGTAAGCTATAATTCAAAAAGAAATAAACTTATTAATCAAGAATAATACTTAAAAAGAATTCATTTTATTATAAAGAAACAATCTAATTTCAATAAAATAGATATTTATTGTTAAGACAAAGAATAATAAGGTAGAGTAATTCAAGGCTAAATTAATAATTAAAAGGTTCAGTCAAATTTTAGATAAAGATTATAATAAAACTTTCGTTTTTACTATTCAATTCAATATTTTTTATCTTTTCTTTGCAATTGTTATAAAAAAGAATCTCGAGTGTTTTTATTTCGATATTAAAAATGTATTTACTAAATTACATTTAAAAAAAGAAATTTATTTAGTACTTTTTCAAGATATTTATATTTGTTATAACGTGGTTTATCAGTGCGTGGCCCATATCAGTGGATAGCCTACTTTCACCTCAATTTATACTTTCAAATTCATATTTTTTAATAATTATTTAATTAATTGATTAAAGTTATTATAAATCTAATAATCTAGGATTTATTATATTATTTTTATAGATTCTTATATTATAATCTGTCTTTTTATATTTGTTATAGTATTAATTAGAGGATATCTTTATATTAGAATTTCCTTTATTTTAATATTTATTGTATTGAATTTGGATATTAATTTTTTATTGAGATAATATATTTGTAGTTTTTTGTTTAATAAATATTTCTTTTTGATATAATTGGGTTTTTTTTGTGTATTGATGTTTGCTTAATACTTTATTTGTTTTTCGAAATGTATAAATCTCTATATTCAAAAGTATATTCTTATATACTAATCTCTTTGTATTTTTAGTTAAAGTTAATATAATTTCAAATAAAGGTATAAAAGAACTTGATTAATAATGAATTATTTGAGATTTAATTAATATTAATTAAAAAAGTATTTTTGTAGAATTATAAGATATTTAAAAGATTTAGAGTTCTGAATTAGAAGGAGGAGGAGTAGGTATATAAATTCAAATATTTAATTTAAAAAACATTACTTCAGGATTAAATAGAACTAATTCTACTCTTCGAAACTTTGATTTTATATTCTGATTTATAATTGATTATTGATATATAGTTTTAAAAGCTATAAAGAATTCGATCTTTGAAATATAATTAATATATATTCTTATAAACCTCTCAATTTGTATACCATACTCTTATTTTAAGGTATTAAAATATTTAATATCAAAAGATTAGATTAAATAATTTGAATACAATAGTAAATATATATATTTAATATTATTTTTTTTATAATAGTTTTGGAATAATATTAATTTATAACTTTTATATTCATTTAATATTAGTATTCTATATTTACTCTTAATTTGATTTCTTATATGTTTATTGAAATATTTTAATTATTCTAATTCTATCTCATTATTCGTTTATTTATTGCTTATAGATTTAATAATCTAATTTACAGAAAGATTAGTTTTTATATATTAATTAGAAAAATGTACCTATCCTTGAACTATCAGAAATAAAAGTATAATATTCCCTTTACTATTGCTATATACAATTACTATTGCCTATTCTCAATTATCTAGCTATATAGCTTTACTTCTATTATATCTCTTAATATCAGTAATAACTATATCAATATTTATAATACTTATTATAAAGTTAGTTTTATCGAAGTTCTATAAATTACAATTAAGAATATTATATTTCGCTTGTATATTCGATATAAATCGAAATTAGTTTTCAATAAGTATAGAATCTTTATAGAAAGCTTTTTGAAAATTATAAATACATTTAAAACATGTTTTTAGTTTTATATAATATTTAATAAATTGATAAGCCTAGAGCTTTCCAATTCTTTTTATATCTTAAGATTCAAAAATATGATTTGTTATATCTTTCATCCTCTTTTGTTTAAATACAAAACCTCTCGAATTTATATCAATTATATATTGAATAATAATTTCCTCTTTTAATTCTAAGAAATTTTAAGATTTAAATTGAATTTCTGTATAAAGAGATATACTATCAATTCTATATTATAATATTAATTATAGAATATTATATAGTATTATAGTCTTTTAAATACTTAGCTTTTTATCTTTTTGAATAGCTACAATAACAAGTAATATACAAGCTTTTTTATTATTCGAATTTATTATGAATTGTTGATAAAATGTATATTGAAATAAAGGAGTTAAATTAAGGTGAAAGTAGGCTATCCACTGATATGGGCCATGCACTGATAAACCACGTTAACTATATTTTATATATACTTCAGAGTTTTTATAAGCTAAAATAAGCTAATAGAGATTAAAGCCTTCTTTTAAAAGGAGAGTTAATTAAAATGGGTTTTGTATAAAGTTTTATAGATTTGTATTTATATATTAATTATTCATATTAACTAATTCTTCTAGTATATATAGATGATATTGTTATTACTGCTGTACAAAAACAAAATATTAAATAATTTTATTATAACCTTTTTATTCAATTCAATATTAAAGATCTAAAAGAAATTAGTAAAATCTTAAGAGTGTGTATTATTTGTAATAGATTAGAGAGAATATTAATTATAGATTAAGAAGAGTATTTGAATATAATATTTATTTGATTCAAGATTTTTTATAATTAATATATTCTAAGAAAGATACTAATCTTAAATTACAATTAATTATAATTAACATTTTCAGATAATGAGCTTATTAATATAAATGAATACTAATAAGCAATTGATAGTATAATTTACTTTATAATTTATATTAAACTAAACATTACATTCGATTTTGAGAAATTAGTATAAGCTATATCTAACTTTATTAAATATTATAATATTATATTCAAAAATCTTATAAGATATTTAAAGTCAACTATTAAATAGAAATTATATTTTGAATCTGAAAAAGTTCAATTAAATATTTATAAAAAATATGATTTTCTATAATGTACTATTAAAGTATATATTGATGTAGATTGGATAAGTGATAAAATCAATCGAAAAAGTATCTCTGGTAGGATAGTAATGTTTTATAGTAGATTAATCTTATAGGCAAGCAAAAAACAAATATCTATAACTATATCTAGTATAAAAGCTGAGTATATTTCTATAGCGATATTTATCAAATAAAAGTAATAGGTAATTCAATTTTTGAAGGACTTAGAGTAATCATAATATATTGGAAGTAATAATGGAATTCAAATACTTGGAGATAACTAAAGAGCACTAATATTAATTAAGAATCTATATTTATATAAGCGATTAAAATATATTAATATATGTTATTATTTCATTTGTGATTTTATAAAAAAACATTTAGTCAATATTAGCTATATTAATATAAGCGATATAACTATAGATAAATTAATAAAACTATATGTAAGAGTGATATTTGAGAGATTCAAAAATATACTAGAGTTTCAAAAAAAATAAACTTTTTAGGAAAGTATTGGAAATTGTGATTTATATTTCAAAATCAACCAAATCGACTAAATCGACTAAATCGATTAAATTAATCAAATTAATTAAATTAATCAAATTAATCAAATTAATTAATCAAATCGATCAAAATCACTGAATTCATTTATTTTACTTATTTTATTAGATTTATTAAATTCATTTTATATCAAATTTATTAAAAATTAATAATTTCAAGAAAATCATATGGAATAATAGATAAGCTTAAGATCTATTTATATATGATTAGATTTTGATAGTTTTTTATATTAAAATAGTAACCCTATAATTAAGAAATAACGAATTTCAAAGTAATTAGTTATTGGATGTATAAAAAGAATTTTAAAAAAACTAATTATTAAAGTTAAAAAAGTAAGCTCTTTAAAAAAATATTAGAAGTTGTGATATATGCTCTAAGCTACTATGTATATATTACTTTTACTTTATAATTAGATTTTACCTTAGTATAATTAATCTATATAGTTAATAATACATGCATTCCATTAGCCTACTTCTTTATTATGAACATATTGTTATATTAAATCCCTTTCAAAAATGATTATATTTCGAAGAATTTTAAAAGGAATCTCATTTATTATAGATTGAAAGATAGAAGAATAATATTAAGAGATTTTAGAAGAAGTATTATAAATCAGATTTTAAAGATTCATCTCAATTAATACTCAAAGAAACCTTTTTAAATATATTAATTATATATTTGTAAATTAAAAAGGCATTTTGTTATTTAATGAATGAATATACAAAATATCTTATTATTTCTTCTTTTGAATATATTCAAAATCCTTGTAAATGGTGGTTTGATTTTATACAATAATAATTATACTCTAATTTAAGCAAAATGGCATTTGATTTATTTAATATTTTTAGTATATCTACTCCTATCAAACATTTATTCTCTTCCACAAAGATTACTATTATTGCAAAACAAAATAAACTTTAAATTGCGATTGTTGAAAAAATAAAATACTTGAAATTATAATTAGATTTGAATTTATAGATAAAAAATAATATAGAATTTAAGAATTTGAATAAATAAAAGATAGAAATTATTTTTTTAAATAGTGTTTTATTATTATTTGAGTTTTATTAAAATTAGTTTTGATTTTAGTATTATCTTTTATATATTTTTAAATTTTTATATTTCAGTTTTCCCATATATCTTTGTAGATATCCGTTTGAATAATATCTACAGCAGTGAGTATTCATTTTTCTAATATGCACTATCTACTATATTAAAAGCTTCATACACGCCACCGTAATACTATAGTATACTAATGCCTACACTGCCTAGGAATTGATCAGACAAAATCTCAACACTCGGCAAAATCGACTGACCTGAATCGAATCAAGGCTCTCAAAATTCGTCAGTAAGTCCAACTGGGCTTCATCAGCCCCCATATCTTTCACGTCACCATCGGGCAAGTAACCAAAAGCACGCAGTCTTCCCAACTCAAACACGGAACGCAGATACTGAATAGGAATCTGTCCACAGTCGCTCAACTGCTGCAGCAAAATTGACTCCTTATCTGCAGCAAAATCAATCAAAGTCTTGTAGGCACCCTGCTTCAGTAAAGCATCCACGAAGTCCAGAACAAATTCCGGGTGGTCTCTCAAGTCCGATGGACAAGATTGGAAAAGATCTTTGGCGGCATCAAATTTACCCTTCCTCATGAGGCGAGAAAAATCTTCCAGATATGTCTCAAGATCGTATTCACAGTCAAAAGTAACCTCCATACTTCCTGTGGAGCCGGGAGTCTCGGCGAAATTTGCGATCTCCCTTTCTGATATCGGTGCAGCTAGAGATTTTTCGTTCCGGAATATAAACCCACTTTTGGTATCGTCCTCTTTGGTTGGTGAGCAATCTCGCTTAGAGTCTCCAGCCAATTCATTTTGGGGCTGAGAACTTTCACTCTCGGGTTGTTCAGTATATTCATCATTGCCAATGTACAATATATCCGACATCTTAGAAAGCTTTTGTTTTTACATACACAATTCAAATATAGTTTTAATTGTTGCATCCAAAGAACAGATGTGTTGACGTGGGGCTCAGAGATGAAGGATGTCACTGGTACAACACAAAGAATTGAGGTTCGCCGAGCGGGGTAAGACAATAAGAACAAAAAGAAAACATTGATTTTTCGAATCACTTTCTTTGTTCTTGAGAAATTTCTGCTTTTAAATACCATAGAGAAAACCCTCAAGTATGTACACATAAGTATCGTAGAGTCATCGTTTTATTCGTGGTGTCCGAAATTCTCTTCTTCTTCCTCTCCCCTTTTTAAAGCCCCGGAGTATACTTCTCCCTATGGACTTAGCATCGAATATCTCGTCAAAATTTCTTAGAGAAGATACTGAATAATCATGTAAATGAATTGAGAATCAATGAAGTTAGATCCACCATTTCACATGAAGTTTGATTCTCCTCTATTCTCGCCTTTTTTGGTTAAGGCATATCACATTAAACACCTAGGTATTATTCAATCTTTTCATCAGTGGTCACAAACAGAAGAATGAACATGTTCAATAGTCAGAGATCATTGTAAAAGCAACGTTCGTTATCCATCTATGTTCTTAGTTGTGTGACAGGCACAATAGAACTCATGTATTCTACCTATTCTCATCACGGTGACCAGCACGCTTGACATCTACTGTAATGTGCAACCCGCGCAACAAAATCTTTGTTATCTAATTTTTCTTCGTCAGGGTGACCAGCAACCCTGACTTCCAATATCTCTCTATCTTCCTCTTTTCAAGGGCCCTGAGTGTATCCAATTACGCTAGCGATGGCTACGCCGCTTTCCTTTTCTCGAGGAGCGGCTACCAGAAGCGGTACCATCGCGAGGAGCGGGTATTCTCTCTTGATGTTGTGGCTCGGCAGTAATTATGTTCGGCTCGCTTGTGTTAACATCACTATAGGATCCATCAGCCTTCTCGTTTCCGTGGTCATATTGTTGACCACCAGCTGCAAATTAATTATATCCGCTTCTACCGGATGGATATGGATATTGATTAAATCCGCTAGGTTGATAGTTATTCGTACCACTTGTATCATTGACGGCAGGTTGATCTCTTGGATAAGAAACATTTCCACTGCCACTGGGTTGATAAATTGATTGTCCATAATGGCCAGCTCCATAGACGCTTGTACTACCATCATCGTAGGTAGTAGGATAATCCGGATATCCACTTCCACTAGCTTGGTTGGTAGGCTGATAATACCTGCTGTCTGGGATTTCTCCTCGCTTTCGACCTTCAGCAATCACCAATGCCCTGCAGTTTTAAAGCACCTCATATGGATTTTCTCTATAGTATTTGATCTTGCGATAAAGCATAGCTCCAGGAGGTAGGTTCTTTTGCATTTCAACAGTACGAGTAATCCAGCAAACATGACAATTCTCTTGAGATTTAATGAAGTCTCTCGCCCAGAGCGTATTCTGTAGCACAAATAATTCGCTAAATATATCTGGCCAACGAAACCTCCAATCATAATGCCCATCAAAGGGAACCAAGTCACGTTGTAATTCCTCGATTGTCAGCTCAGGGAAACCTCGATGGCAAACTTGGTCGAAGATATTTGGAGGAATAGGAGGAGCGATATAGTCCTTCAAGGAACGAACAACCGCGTGCTTGGGTAATGACTGGAATGCTGATTCTAGTTGATTTCGTAGATTTGCGGGTGGTGCAACGGCGGGTAGTGGTTGTGGGACCATAGCTTGTTGAAGAGGATCACGAGCATAATAAATATTGTTATATGTGGTTTCAGTCACTGATGGGATTGGCTCAGCATCGAACTCCGGGCTCATGCTAATCATATCACCCATTCGAGGGGGTCCTGGCTCTCTCTTAAAAAAGACAGGATGGAAGTAAGCCCTTAACGGTGGCACGCCCTTGGGGAAATGAATTGCAAGCTCACGCTTCATACCGGCAGCTAGCCTTACCTTATCTACCCAGGCCTGGTATTGATCGCATGCGCTCTCGGCTGTTAAATTGGCTGGAAGTTCCCATCTTTGCATATATTCCCAAGACACGTTATGTGCAGTCGTAAATTCCAAAGCCTTCATGACATTCGCTTCCGCACTCAAATCAGTGTTCCACTCCCATAGATCCTGCAGTGGCGCTGGTGTCGGCGACAACTCTGATGGACGTGGTGCACGTGAGCCCCATGAGCCCCTTGAGTTCCGCGCAGGTGGTGATATCCGTGATCTCCGTGATCTTTTTGACATAACTAAACTCGTGGATTCGATGATAAGATCTCTGTAGTGATGGTCCCGGATACGTGCAACCGAGGACGATGGCAGATAAATTAGAGGATATGGATACGTGCTTTTAGATATCACAGTGAATGCCGAGTAATAGATAGGGATTTTTCCAAGCAGCTTAATAAGCTAGGACGGTGAAAGGAATGAGCTTCAGGCGTGAGAAGTCTAGCCGTATGTAGACTGAATATGATGTATCGCAAGAGATTTTCGTTGATCTGGGATTGATTTGAATTTCTCGATGATGTCCAAACTCAAACCAAGAGGGACGTATCGAGTGTACTTGAGCACATTGCAGCCATGTGGATTCTAGTTCGGCGTCATAAAAGATGACTGAATGAGACCAAACTGAAGGACACTGTGACTGGAAATCTTTTTGGTGACTCGAAATGGTGGGTAGAACGGGTGTTCTGATTCGAATGATTTATTCAGATCGAAAATATCCATTAAATTGGCAAGATGATTCATTGTGAGGAGATCAGTCCATCTTCAATGACTTAGAATATTTATTTCTACAAGAAACCAACCATTGTGACTGAAAGAAATCGATTAAGTCATTTCCAAAGATGTGGTAAGAAGGAGATCAAGCATCCAGACTCGGATGAATATTCCTGACTTGGTAAAAATCATACTCATTTAGACTCGAAATATTGAATCATCCATATTCAAAGATAAGTTTCTCTGAAAACAATCACTGTTCTGAAATCGAATGACCATTTCCACGCGTAAAAAATGTTGAACAACTGAGTATGGTTATTATCACCTCAACTCAACATATTCATGTTAATACCGACATCCCACGATCCATTTCGAAGGATTCATTGCGATAGACTAAATGATCTCATTATTAACATCCGTTTCCACAAAAATTTGTATTCCCTAGAGAAAAAGATCCAATATGCTAATCGTAATAGCCATGCTAACTGCTGGCAAAGTCTCTATGATATTGAAGCATCAAACCCAACAAAGATTTGAATTCTCTGATCGCAAGCGTACCGTTGACCTATGAAAGCGCGTCCAA
This sequence comes from Botrytis tulipae, assembly GCA_004786125.1. Lineage (NCBI taxonomy): Eukaryota > Fungi > Ascomycota > Leotiomycetes > Helotiales > Sclerotiniaceae > Botrytis > Botrytis tulipae. The sequence goes on from PQXH01000087.1 coordinate 68,771, forward strand.
TACATGAGAAATCCACTCATCATCTGAAAGGAACGCCAAACAAAACAGCAAACCTGTTGTAGGTAACACTTATCTGATGAATGGTAGATGGATAAGGTAAAGTTCAAAGAAGTCTAGAAAAGGGGAACACTAGTCTATTACGTGAAATATTTAGTAAAGTAAATGATATTCATGTATTAGCTTAAGCGATTTAGTTTGCTCTTATGTATATATTTTAGGGGGAAAGTTTTACAAGAACGTCGAAATGTTACTGAGGCAAATACACATTGCGGTATATGTATTCCGATGATGTCAATCTTATCGACAACGTTAGTACAACGAGAATACGCTCTTGTATTTTTAGCCTTGTCAGGTATTCTGCTAAAAAATTTGAAATTTATCTTCTGAAACTTCCATTCTCTCCTCTCTATTAGAGGTTTTAATTTATAATAATAAGAATAATTATTATAATAATAGTGGAAGATCTAGTCCATTTAAGCTTAGGGATAAATCGAATATATGTAATGAGGTTTGAATTAAAGTCAATTTATAAAAGCTAGGCTTGATTGAGATGAAATTGCTCGCTTTTTCTAGGTTTTCTTTAAAGAATATCCTAGGTTTATATAGTTTATAATGAAATTCTAGTATTTTCCATGCTTATAAATAAGATCGATTTAAATCGTATCTCATAGAACTGCATTGCATCATAAAAAGAAAATATACTAATCAAATTAGTCCATTTTATCAACAGATTTCTGTACACTTCCATATGCTTTTATTCCATTATAAATCAATTTGATAAGAGATACTATTATATAATTATATAATAATATAATTTTATATAAAATCATATTATACATATATTAGTCATCAAGATATCTCTTAATTAGTAAGATATTAATAAGTGATTTAGTAGACTTATTATGAATCTTCACAAATATAGTATGAGATGGAATAAAATATATATATATCAAAACCAGGAACTGGGAAAATACTTGCGAGAAGGATAATCTTAGTGAATAACGGTAATCTCTCATCCCAGGAGATGAAATTAATTATCAGTGATCTATACATAAAGTATGACTGACTGAGCATTATACAAAAAAAGTTGGGAGAATATAAGAAGACAATTTGATAACGCTGGGTGTTTTTAGACTCACCTTCAACAGATCCATGAAAGCCATGGTGATTGATTGAAGCAAGTACAGACTAGCTATAATACTAATCGATGCCACTATTTCTTTTGCCTCGCCTACTATTTTCAATATCATAATTCTATCATCTGTTATCAAGCTAATCTTGATCGCTGTAAGATTCATACACAGTGGTTCCTGATTGATATGCATCTTTATCGTATTTGCTTCGAGTTATCGTGTGATTCGGATCGTCTTCGCCATGAATGCCCTCTTCATCGCTTGTGTTCCCATATAATGACCCTCGGGCCCCTGTCCGCCCTATCGCATTAATATGGGCTCCATTAGCCTGCTGTGGTGAAGAGACGCGTTTTCCTAAAGGTCGTGCAATTTTCTTCCCTTGCAACCTTCTATCTCTTTCCCTTGGGTATATTCCTTCTTCTGATTCGTTCATATTGTTCTTTAATTGCATCTCTCCTCTTGAAAGCCTGGTCTTATCAGTATTCATGCTCTCAAACATGCTTCTTGGTCTGTTCTCCCAATATCTTTCGTCCTTAGCAAAAGAGGATTTCTCATACCAAAGGTATGAAATATTATTATAACTCCGACCAATCCTCAAAGAAGAATCGTTCTGTTCATTCACTGCCATCGCTCTCATATAGCTTTCAAAAAGCTCGGGATGATTCTCTGAAACCTTCTTATGCAAAAACACTTCTTTCCGCGCATATTTGTCCAGCTGTTCCTTGGTGCCCCTGAGAGAGATACACAACGCTCTTTGGATTCTGTTCTGGCACCATTTCAACATGATTGCATCACCACGGTCTTCAGAATATCCTATTTCTCCCTCATCAAAATTGGTCAAGTCATCGTACAGTTCTCTTTGCACAGTTTCATCTGCTGCCACAAGGTGAAACCTTCAGTACCCAATCGCTCATGTACCAGATCTGCTCTCCGTACATCAATCTCACTGTTTGGGGAATTGCCCCTACGGTGTCGGTCCAGTTCGTTGTTCCTAGGTAGGTGAAGGTTATCTGAATGAAGGGGAGATCTATCCATCCCAGCATAAGAATGACGGTCAGAATTTCGTCTTAAAGTTTGGTGACCACGGCGGCGGAGTGCATGGGGCGGGGTAGGAGACCGGTGGTGACTTTCAGGATCAGACATTTTCGCTGGTGGATCAAGAGTGAATTGCTCCACGATTCATATTTTGGAACTTTAGAATAACAAAGTTTTGATAACTGAACATTGCATTTCTTGGATCATCAGTAAGCACTCGAATATGCGGGCTTTGCGTTGCCTGGCGAGTTTATGTATGCAAGAACAGGGATGGTATGCACGTGTTCGACTCTGTGTCAAAGAGATATTATCGTGGCTCCCTAGATCAAGTGCCGACACAATATGGAAGGTAGACTTGAGGAACGATTGGGTGAGGTCGAATGAGAGAAAAATTGTAACATGGCGCAGGTCTGTGGTGTAATTTCAGAGTACAACACATCCAATTCATTTGGATGCAAAGTAGGAACACGAGCTTCAACGCAAGTAAGAGCCGCAAGTATGAGATGGTGTAATAGAAGTATTTAAAACTTGTTGTATGAGAACAACTCGAATATTGGCTCTGCAAAAGTCGCGGTTGATTGCACATACAATGAGTTCACACGCTTCCCTTAACCGACCAAAAGTTTCACGATTATTTGGAAATATTCTGAAACCAATTGATAATCCTCCTGATGATCTGTCTTTGCATAATCGGAACGTCAGAAAAGTCACAGTCGACTGTAAATTTCACCTCTCAAAATCGAAATGGGGTGTCTTAGGACATGCTGAGAACCCGGCTGGAATCATTTATATGAGCCTCGGATTTCATCAACCCGGTGACTGCAGGTTGTCTCAGGCAGCCGTCTCTGTTACTTTCAAGGAATACAAAGATGGAAACAGAAACGATGAAGTTTTCTCGAGTTCTTTGCACATCGACAATCGCTTCGGTCCAAGGGAACTATTTGGCGAAGAGAGAAAAGTTTCTGTAAAAAAAAAACGTTCATTTCACACCCAACTTCACGGTTTTCGGTAACGGAGGCGGCGGGGTTGGTTTCGATAGAGTTAAAGATTTTGTGTGCAGTAGTCGATGGAACTTCAAAGGCCAACTGATACCTGCAGTCCACCCGAATCAGCAGGGTCACCAGACAGGCGTGTTAGAACGTTGAAGTGGGATTTGATAGAGAGCGATTTTGAGACACAAGCCACGCATGGTGACATTATTTATACTGCAATTTGCATTTGAGCACGCGGGTGATGCGTTCTACATGGAGGTCAAAATTGAAGGAAAGCTGAAAAGTCCTATAGATAGGATCAGAAGATGTTTAAAATTCTCCTCAAGGGCAAAAGGAAGCAAAGTAACAACTTTATTGGTTGAACCTCCTCGGAAGATCGGCTCTGGTACCCAGCTCGATGCGCTGGCAGATGCTCTCCCCAGGGCAATGGAGATCGAAAATTTGTTAGCTGTACCAACAGAAGTGCCACATGCTGTGTCCGCATTCGCTCAACTGGGTGGGATCGCGGCAAACGCCTCAGGACCAAGCATAAATCGAGCAATTATTAACCCTGTTGAACAATCACGAGCTACCATTGGTTCCCCCACATTAATTCGAGGGGTCTCGAACCCTTCCCTGGGAGATCCAACATATCCTTCCATCGAGAACCTTACAAAAGCTCTCTCAGTATTTGTAGATAGAAGACAGCAAAACGCTCAAAATTCGATAACGAAACCGGAAAAATCAACCTTGAAGCCAATTGAAGAAGTAGTCGAACTGGAGAGTGAGTTGAAAACAGACATTGAATCTTCATGCTCCTCTTCGAGTACCATACTGGTCAACCAGGAAGATCCAGAACCAAATCATGAAAACCTGGCGATTATCAAAAAGAAGCAGATTGATAAAGACCTGCTGCTTCTCTCCCAATCGCCATATATCTTGTGGATCATGCAGATGTTACTCAGATTGGCGGGGTTATTCAGGGGGGGTAACGAAACTGTTGGAGAAGCTGCCATCTTTTGATGGTGCAAAGCAAAAGCTTAACGGCCAAGCAAGTTCACAACTCGCGCTAGGCTAGAACTCAGTTTTTTGCTTTTTGATGTCATTTCGTTGTAGAGCTTTGTTCAATGATATGAATTCATTTTGAAACTATAAATTTTCGTCAAACAGTAGCTCTCCGTGATGTGGCTAAGCGCGTTGTCCTAATCTTAGCGCTACTGAACATTACTCGCCATCTCTAGCAGTCAATTGTCAATAAGCTGTTGTGGACATTCAAATAGACAAATACATTAATCATGAAAAGTCTTCAGATTCATTTTTAATGCGCGTTCGAACGGATTTTTTATTTATTTGCTAAATAATTATTTATTATTAAAACAGCAAGGGTATTCAGGCTAACATATTTAAGTGGTATTGAATATGTTTGAGTTAATATTGAATATATTTAAGTGATATTGAAAAATGATAGGGGTAGATAATAATAAAGATTTGTTGAAGATTTATTTATAATACTTCAGAAAGCTGTATTATAATAATTGTATGAAGATTTTAAAAGAATTTGTTATTTTAGAAATTATTTAATAGTTTTAAGTGTTTGATAAATGTATTTATTTATTAAATCATTACTAATAATTTATTTTATAATCCTAAGTATTTAGTAAACCTATTATATAATCTTATTTAATTTTATTTACTAAATAAATTAGATCTAACAATTTAAAATAATTTAAAATAAGTAATCCAAACGCACTCTTAGGATTTCAATTTATTTAACAACTAATTGCACTAATATAGCGCATAATTGGCTAATAATTAGATCTACTAACTTCAAATAATCGATCCGAACGCACCTTTAGGATGCGTAAGATTCTTGACATAGGTGTCGCACATTCAACACTGTTCAATTTTCTGAACATGAAATATAGCACCCTTTCTCCATCCACCCTTAACCAACTTATCCAGACCATCAATCCATACGAAAATTCAACGCATTCAGAACCTCAAATATCAGTAAAGAAATCTTCACCACTCCTCCCAACCCACGAAATTTCTAACCACAAATCACACTCAAGCCGTAAAGATGTGACCCACTCTACTCTTATACTCTGTAGATTCTAGCCTATCAATATTCGTATCTATCTATAGAATCTACCTCAAAAATATACACTAGTCTCTTGTAATCCGAAGCTATGATTTTAGAAGATTTATGGATATCCTCAATACCGAGATAATACAACTGATTCCATCCTTATCATCACCATTATATAACATGACTTCTCGCCATACCTAGATCGATCCTAACCTATAATAACCAGAACCCATATCACAGAATCTACCTCGCTATAGAAGCTAGCCTCCAACTATAGATATAAGCTAGAATGTGTGGCATGACATCTACCTTAAGCCCAATGTATCTAACTTTTGTCGGCTATAATCTATATTAGGGCATGAGAGCAATTTGCCATTTTCTCAATTGGCGAGAATCAATACCGTAATTGTCCTTTAAACAGCGAATATAGGTGTAACTACCCAGCCTATTCAATGTATATATGTGCCTATTCAGTAGCATAACTTGACACGACAAAATTTAGGACAAGAGTGAAAAAGAAAGAAAAATACTCTTATATTTATATTCATGTTCATTTCTGGAATTTGCGTTTCTTCCCGCATTTCTTTGGTGTCTCATGTTCATGTCATTCCATCTCGAATCATCGTTTCATCTCTTTCCCAATGCCCCCAAATTTCCACCTCCCGCCCTTTCCACTTTCTCTTACCCTATTCTCCTTCTCTATCCTCCTCCCTAGTCCTGCGACAGAGGATTAATTCCTTTCACCTCCCCTTTCTCTCCTCCAATCTTCTCCCCAGCAGGTGTAGCCACCCCACTTGCTCCCAAAGCTGGCGTTCCGATTCCTGAAAAGGGACTTTGAATGCCCGAAGGAGCAGTAGATGGTGGAACAGGAATTCTAATATCTTCTGGGGAGCTCGGAATGATTTCTGGTGCGAGTCCGTCGATGTGGATCCATTTTGCTTCATTTTGGTAGGAGGCGGGAATGATCTATTTGCGAAGATTAGTATGTGCGTGGAATTGACGTAGGCATTGTTCCAAACTATGAGAAGAGAGTAGATGGGATGGGGGTAAGAAGAGCAAGGAAATGGCGGAGATGGGAGGAATATGGACAGATTGACGAATGCATACCTCAATAATTTCATTTCTAGGGAACTTGAGTGTAGGAATATTCATAGCATCACAAGCCATTAGATAACCATAAAGAACCCTCAAAACGGACTCATGAGCAATAATAAGCAGATCATTCTGTTCTCTCTCGAGCTCGAGAATAATTGGTTCCATGCGGACTGCGAGGTCATGGTATGACTATCGCTCTCGTTAGCTTCTTTTCTTACCAAAGGGTGCGAAAGATCAGATATATTTGGAGATGGAATGTTCGAGTCATAGAGAAAGGAACATGTGGTGAGGGGAGAATAACATACCTCAGCACGCGGGTATCTATGATGGTAAGGATCCAATTCATGCATCCTGACCTCATCGGGATACAGTCTCTTCATCGCCTTCTCACTCAACTTCTCGCAAATTCCCGGATTCAACTGACTCATTTGGCTTCTCTGTCTAACTCTGAATCCCTTTCCTTTAAGATACTCTGCGGTCTCTACCGTTCTCTTTCTAGTCGAAGACCAAACTGTCAGTGGTTTAAGAGGTGCATCAGAACCACCTGCTGCAATAGACGCTGCTCTCTCCTCTTCACGATGTTTGAGTAATGCATCAGACATTTTCTTAGCGTATTCTCGACCTTCATCCGAGAGTGATGCGTCGGCTTTGTAGGAATCATCTAGACTAGATGTGCCTGCACGAGCGAAAAATGTTTGACGGGATTTGATATGGAGATTCATGAGGTAGAAGACGATCCGATGGGAAAGATAACCAAAGCTGACGTTATTATAATCAATGCGCTCACCAGCGTTGATCATCTTAACATAGTTAAGGTCAGGTTCAGTCATAGTTTCGAAATGAGGAATTTTCATGTCAATCCTCTTGAGATAAAGTTTGGCAGCATCCTCAGGATCCATGCCAACAAACTGCGATTGTGGTATCTTAGCATCATCCTGGTACTTCCAACACTCTAAAGGGAGCTTTACATCTGGAGATGATATTTTGACACTTCGAGCATTCTCCTGAAGTATCTTCTCATCCGTAACATATGATTCAAGGAACAACGTCTGAAATGATCATTAGTCTCTGTACATTGAGGATGAGATTGTTGTTGTAAGCCATACCTGAACATCATGCTTAGCAAACTCTTTTGCAAGAGATCTGCGACCACCGGAAAGTGGGTTAACAGCATCATAGATAGCAACTTGACCATTTTCGTGATTGAGCCAGGCATAAATATCTTCACGGCATTTCTTAAGAATCTTTTGCCTAAGCATAACTGAAGCAGCAGATGCATTGATAAAGAAATAATCATCAGGGACATCCTGACCTGGGCCCATTGTAGCACGACGATAATCTCCTAGATGGAAGATTCTTGTCTTTACACCCAACCTGGACAGAATTAGTAGAGAAGAAATATTCAGATTTGGATAGAAACTTACCATTGTAAATAACGCGAAAGAGAGACAGAGATATGTCTGCGCAAGAGTAATCAATCAGTGAAACTGCATCTAAAATCTCATCTGGAAGAATGACTCACGTTTTTCCACGCGCAGGAAGACCAACTAGGACGATAGCGATTCTTCCAGAATGGAAAAGTCTACCTGACTCAGTTGAATACAATTGAGCCGGCGCCATGGTGGCCTTCTCATCTGGCAAATCATGAACTCCATCGATGAAAGTTGAAGATCTTCGACGAAAACGAGGAGAATTGGCCGCGATTTCCGCAGTTCTAAGCTCATGGTCAGTCTCAGTAAACAAGGTATCGGCGAGCTCGAGTCTCCCCATGATAGTGCTAATAGAGCGTTGAAAGAAAATAGTGGTGGTGGCTGTGATTGAGAAGAGGAGGCCGTTGTGACTTCCAACTACCGTGGAAGGCAAGTCCAAAGTTGAAAGAGTGAATAAGGAAAGAAGAATGGTGCAACAAAATCATCTCAAGGCTACCTGAATCTTAAACGAGGGGGTAAAAATGAATAACCAGAAAAATTATAACCACTCACAACAAAGTATCCATTTTTCTAGATTTTCCAAAAAAGTAGTTCTCGAAAAAGCAACTCTGCAATCTAAAATCTGTTATGATTGGTCTTGAACCAAAAACTTCAAATATTCAGGAATTGGACAGATGAAGTGAATGCACTGTAGCTTCACAGTAGCTCTTAAGTCTTGCTTCCTTTGCTCCTGGCCAGTCTTTTCTTTCCTTTGGTAATCTCGTGACTTCAAGACCGAATCCCGTATATCGTGTAATTTCGAGAATATCTTTCCGAGTACAAAGCACCTTTTAAATCCTCGTGTTCCCGGGAGAAAAGAGACGAGCAAGTGCAATGAGCCGTACACGCGTTAGTGGATTCGCTCTGGTTAAAAGTATCGAGGCAAAGCTTTGTTCAATATTTGTCTCACGCAGCCTCTGGTTACTCCACCAGTTGCTCTCGTGGATATATACCCGGACTTCCTTTCAAAACTTCTCGGCGCTTGGTAGTTTCAGATATCGGTCGGTAATCTTGTGCAATGAACTCTTTTCAACCGCCCGCCGTATGCTTTGATGGGAAGCACGAAATCTATCAATACCAAATGTCTGTGGTCGTATGAGTTTTCGAAGGTTGGAGGACGAAAATGCGGTTCGTGATTGTCCTTGCTTTAGCTTCAGCTCAGATTATCAAGATAAGTGGTAGATCAAAGATTAGTCAATCGATGCATTCACTTGACCAATCATAAAGAAAAGTTTTTGAGAAAATTCACTTCGGGTGCACGGGTTGAAGCGGGATGAATTTATTCGTGCCTGGATTCAGAATTGATGCCTCATTCATCAACAACCACTTATTCATATTTCAGCTGCAATTCACTTCAATTATGTTAATTATATTGTGAGAACTTTGTTTTCATGGACATTCAATCATATCCTGTCTTTTATACACAGCTAGGTATCTACAGTGACAAATACTATCATGCCCCCCTCCCATCGTCGTCGCTGCAAAATCGAATCACTATAATACAGACGTACTCATCCTCATATGACATCTCCCTCATGATATCTCATGCATCATCCATGACCAAGTTTCGCATCAAACTATCCGCTATCTTAAACAAAAGCACTCGCAATGCTTTCCATTCCAAACCAAATTCCAGATATGCTGCTCCAACAACGCAGGGTCCCGAGAACATGAGGGATAAAGAAAGTCTATGATATGATAGAAGAAAATGAAAAGGTTGGATTATCATCTTTTGGTTCGGACATGCAAGCAGAAGTGTACCTCTTCTTCCCGCGGTAGAACAAAACGAGGTTCAAGGTTGTAGTAAAACATCTCGAAAGGAAATGAAGAAGCATTTCATGAAGGTCTGGCATAGCAGAAATGAGTCCGTTAAGTAGATAAGGTAGGTGGCTAGTCGGTATACATGTTCTTGTTCGTAAAGGGTTTTATGTTATGGCATTAAAATTCGATTAATTTTGGGAGTGGAGGATGTGCTTTGGGAAGCATTGTGTCGAACCCCATATGTTTAAAATGGGATTTGAGGTGGGGCACCTCCGACTGCCATTGCTTGTTCTTCGACCGCTTCATCACCAGATTCGATGGAAACTGCTACTCCAATCTTTGCTGCTTGCTATGGAAATTATTAGTAAGAAGTTAATAAGTCTCGAATGCGGGACAAAATACCTTGAAATGATCCATCTCAGCTGCAAAAGTAAGCTGCACAGGTGGTGCAACTCTCTTCTCTAATAAGCAGCTCAACTTTCCAGTTGAATCAACTTGAGCTCTGAAAGTAGACATTCTGAAGTCATACTTAGCACCAACAGTTGTGACACCCTCTTTTCTAATTGGTCCTCCCATCATTCCAGCTCCAGACAACCCCGCAAATTGCAAGTTGAGATCCACACCAGCTTCGACCTTATCTGTCAATCTTCTCCAAAACGAGGTGTTTACAGCTCCTTGCGCTTGTAATTGAGCACTAGCAATCCAATCGCTACCCTTGTATTTAGCACAATACGATACCGCAGTTTCGGGTCCTTGGTTCATTGCTGCTCGTTGCCAGACAGCCTCCAAACCCAAAGCAAGGTTTGGTGTAACGGCTTGTAAATATTGACCAATGAAAATACCGGTGAATCCTCCGTCAAGTATCGAAGGGTTGAGAGATTTGATTGAAGCTGTGAAATCTTGTCCGGTATACTCGTTGTCTAATTGCATCATAGCTTGACCAGGGGCGACTTGAAGTTGTGTCTTGGTAACGAAAGCTGGAGTCCATCTGTAATTGAATCTAGTGGTAAGTTGCCCTTCATTGTCCATGTTTCCTTGCATAAAGATCTGTCAATCGCATTGTCAACTTCTTTCCCATAATGTATAGTGGGAGCCTCGTATAGATTGATGAGAACATCTCCATCATTCCATTACTGACCTTGCTTGTGCCGAACAACGCTCCAAATGTGTATGGGGGTAAGCCTTGAGATCCCATAGAAAATGCGTGGGAGACTTGGAATAAAGGTGCCATGCTGAAAGGCTTGGTGAGATCTGCTCTCAGGCCAGAAAATGTGTAGTTGTTGAGAAATACATCGCGTTGAACCTCTCTAGCAATGTTCTCAACTGTTCCAGGGTTTGAGAGGCCCAGCGCTTCCCTCTTCTCTTGGAAAGTATTGTATGCATTTGACAAAGTCCCGGCGGCAGCATTATTGTAAAGGAAGCCCAAAGGCGATTCCTTCTCCAGCGCAAAAGACGACATTTTTTTCTATAATATGATAACACTGAGAGGATGAAGTAGTATCAGTATATGCGAATGAAAGAATGTCGGATCAGAGGAATTGGTGGTGGGTGATTGCGAGCCTTCAAAACTGATGGACAAAAATACTTTCGAGGTTGATGCGACTGAACTTTTTCTTGAAAGAGCTCTAATGATTACGAGGCAGAAATTCAGGCATCAACAATGACGAGTGTGCGAGAGCTTACATAATTATCATGTGGTACCCCTCCATCATTTCGGATCACGTTCTAGCATTTTATTCAAGAAATCAATTTGCTTTTATTATCCGATTCGTTGAAATGGAAGTATTAAATTTACGAATTAGACTTCCCTTCCGAGAGCTGAAGATATATATACACCTGAGAATGTGTACGGTATATACATTGTTAAATGGACAATCACATTGGTCAATCGTTTAATCGAGGGGTGATGAATCTTAGGTCTATTCAATCGAACAGAGACCTCTCTATATAACTCTTTATAACTTTACATTTATATTCAAAAAGAAGAACTAGAACAATTAGATAATGAACGAGCCAATTCCATAACTTTCCTCGGTTCTAATATCAATTTTCCAAATATTTCTTCTCATGATTAAGACGCAGCTTCTTCGCTTACTTCCTTAATCGTTCTCTCGAACCCCTTAGTAGGCAGAATTCAGGCTAGTATAGACTATAACTCATTTTCAACATACTTTATCCCTCTTCTCGTGGGAAAGCTCTTGTCTCAGGTCATCCTCTGTCTTCTGCAACATAAGCTACAGCATCTATTCCTAACACAGTACGAGTCCCTTCCCTCATCCGCTTTCCTACACTCATCGTCAAATCCCCCAAATACTTGAGTTATTCTCCATTTACCCAACCGAGTCACCTATACGTTTTACACTCCCAATCATCCTAATACAGGGTCTCGAAAATCAAGGTCTCATCTGCACATCACCACGATTCTTCCTAGGCAAATTACACATTCAAACTCCTAGACGACTATCATCTTTCCCAGCCTCTCTTGCATTGAGCTCTTATATTCAGTCGATGATCATGCAAAATCCTTCTATACATCTCCACCAATTTACAAAAGTGCCATCTTGCGAATAATCACCTTCACCAACCATCGCAAATCCAAGCACTATTCTATTATGTCGCTCCTGCTCATGTATACCAACAAAAGACGTCCAAGCAACGCATTAAATTGAATCCAAGACACTCCTCCACCATCGCCATCCAAATTACCGACCACCCAGAGTTCCCAACTTTTCACTCTCCCTATATCTGATACCCAGAAGATATGACCATCAAACATCCATCTATCCCACAAACCTCTCCGATATAATCCAAAACAATATTCATACCTAAATCTCATATCAACTCACAATAAATCTCACAGAACAACTGCACATACCATCTCACCACATCACTTCTAAAGTAAGAAAACAAAAAAAAACCCCCCCACCCCAAAATCCAAACAGTAATCCCCAAACTCCCGCACTATCTGCAGCAGAAACCCACGAGTAAACCATCCCCAAACACAAGCAAGAAAACCAACACCCATCGTGACATATTCTTTCCCAAAGACAACGATACCACATACATACACGAACCCACCACCATGCACAAAGCATCACCCCATGCATCCCAAGACTCAAACTGCGGGAGAAATCCGATCAATATATCCGAAAATTCGAACTCATCACCCTCACATACAAACTCCCAACCAGATAAACCCATCATCTACTCATCACTCCAAACAAGACTAGCTAGTGGGAGTATGCAGATCCATTTCAATAATAATATGATAATGACGATATATCCATATCCCTTAAATCAACACACTCCCACTGTCATCTCATTCTTTGATGTTCCTACCATGGTATATAACCTCCAATCAACCAGAAAGATGTGATCTTTCTTGACACACAAACAAACAGAAAACACAATATTTTTCCACCACCCCTCCCCGCTCGCAACATATCAAAACAGTCCCCAAACCCCACATTCTCTACCACTGAAGAAAAATTTTCATACTCTCCGGATTTGAAATCTCAAATTCGCTGCCTACTTACCTACACATGACATCTATCTTAACACTCGAATGCTTTAGCTACACCAGTTTGTTGATAGATCTAATTTGATATAGAATCACCTCCAAACCTAGACTCAAAATTAACATTAGCAATTAGCACCACCTCTCCCTCTCCCCCCCTTCCGCAACAATCTCACCTACACCCCCCCCCAAAAAAACCCCAGTGGAACATAACAACACCAAGCATCAACCTCTACAGAATTGAACAATAGTAAACCACACAAACCTATCCTATACCCTCTCACTCTCTCACTCTCTCACTCTCTCACTCTCTCACTCTCTCACTCTCTCACAATCTCACAATCTCCCCTTGCTTGCTCATTCCGATCTCCCTTTCCACATTATACGATAGAAGAAAAAAGGTCATGGAAGTGTATGGATAAAGAGGGATAGTCTTTATGAAGAGTATCCCTCTAATATTACTATTACCATGGGAATTAATATGCCATCTCAATTCACGAGATCATACCAAACCATAACCCAGCGTGTCTCATTCTCAAAATCCAAGAGACCCAGATCATAATGAAGAATGCGAAATCCTATTCTTGATCTATCAGCCAAGTATCCAAACCCCAGCCAATTCCAGATCCCCACTCAAAAAGTTTCCACAACTCGATTATCCTGATGATTTATCTTGTTCTTTCACTCCTTATACATTCGTACTATGCATCCAGTTCATCTGTGTATCCAACTTTGGAAAGATTTTCAGCGCTCATTGATTCAACTCTGATTTCTTCCCCGAGCTTCCCTAAATGAAAACTTAAGGCATGGTGACTACCAAACTCCCAGCTTCCCAGCCCACTCGGGACGTAAACTTTTCTACTCTCCCCCCTTATCCGACCACACAGCTTTCATACCCTATCTTCACCCACCAACACCCGAATCCTCTCCCAAAATTCCCGCTCCTTCCCACAATCTCTTCCGATCCAGCCACCGTAGACCGCTCCCGTCTCCAACCCCCCATTATCCTCCCAAAAGGCCGTGTAACGTGACCTATCCCATTTCCCATTCCCACCACGATCCCATCTTGATACGTGCTGCATTACCGTCCCATCTAGTCTCATCTACATACATATTGTCCATCCGCACATCCCTACCCATCGCTCACATGCCAGATGACAGACACCGATCGAGTTTCCACCACCGCACCGCACTGTACCGAGTACCTGAATCCTAGTTCTAGTATCCCATGCGCCGTACCAAGAATCGGGAACGACACCCGAAGCCAAGATCTTCGACCGATCGAAAATTCGCAACACAGCACTCTCTCCATGTAAATATAAATATAGCCAAGAAACAACAGAGAACACAACGCCACAGCAAGTTCCTTTCCCGAATTTAGTCACACGATGAAAACCCGATCCCAGATAAAGCAAGCAAGCAAGATGAAGCAAGACGCGAAAAGCAGACTGGTTACGCAAAGACAGGGAAGAAGGTACCGAAGACGCATGGCGGACTAATCATGTGATAAGATATGATATATGACATGCCGTAAACGGCTTTTTGTCAAGGAGTCCTTGCGCGGGATCCTCGGGAACGGAGGATCGAGTCGAGGAGCTGAAATTGCTTTCCGACTTGACCCTGTCCGGATTTCAGACATGAGAAAGAGCGTTGCACGATAACGATAAGCGTGCGAACAAACGGTGGAGTATTACCTATGTATAGTGGAGCTCTTCCCTGCTCCCGCAAGCCAAATAAACAAGCGCAAGAAAACAAGCAAGCCAGCAAGCCCGCCCTGATAAACTCGAGACAAGGGTTTTCGAACGGCGCACATGAATTTGCTTTCCATCCCTCTGTAGGCATAGCTAGCTGGGCCCGGCCATTTCACAAATTCCCAACGCGAATTTATTTGGAACCGAGATTCATTCCAGAAAAGGCACCAGGTACCAGTGCATTGAGCAGATACCAAGACACGAACTCGTGCGAAGAGAATAATAGCAATAATAAAATACTCCGTAGTGACCTCTTAGCCAACGTGGCTCACCGGATAACAATATACCGGCATAAGAGACGCATTTGGCTTCTCTCCAGAGAACCATACACATATCGATCATCAGATCCACTACAATTGGTACATTAATCACACTGCCTGCACACTTTGCAGGAAGCGTGCGTGAAGGACAAGCGACGCAATCGATACTTCGATGCATAATCATCGTCTGCCCAAAGTCTTGGAAAAGCGCCATCCACGTGACGAACGTCTGCGTTGTTCTTGCACTTGATATTCAGGCGGTCCCAGGGCAGGAAAATTGCGCATTAAGCGATGGGAAAATGGATGAAGAGGCATTCACTAAAGGCATGAATGCGTGGAGGCTGCAGTAAGACAAATCCTGGTCTCTTATTGCAGATTGGTACGACGACTTGGACGGAACGCTGCCCGGTCAATTTTTTCACGGAAAGGTATGCGGGAGGAAGGGGTGAGCCCGATGGTTTTGGTAATGGGAGGAGGCGGGAGAGGTATTTTGGAGTACGCGTTTGACGATATCTCTGTATTGTGTTCTTCAAACCAATCATCAAGATGAGGAATTCTACCCACCCAATCCACGATTCCCCTCTCATCCCCACACACCCAAGAAGAGCGATGCTTGCTCTCTCGCTCGCCCAAAGCTTCAAAAGGTCGGTTGTACGGGATCCAAGGATACCCACCCTCGGCCATCTATTCGTAGGAGAAAAAACAGACCAAAATTGATCACTGGCGAAGCCTTTTGATAATCCAATTTTTTCATTTCAACTTGATTCAGAGAATGAAAAGTTAAGATAGTATAATAATTAAAGATTATCTAAGGATTTATTTGATACCCTTAATCCTCTTGATTTTATTTGTGCTTGATTTAGGATAGAATTTATTGAGACAATCAATTTTGACCTCCCTTTTCTCCTATGAATAACATACCTACCTCCTACATACTTACTCCATACTTCGTACATACATCACATCACATCACATCACAAACGCACGGTCATTCCCTCATTCTACGAATAGATCATCTTGTGGTCTATGCAAGCAAGCTCTGTCTATATTTGATGATGCTCTATACATCCTTCGTACATACAGGCGACCTCGGATACAGAAGTGATCAATGAATGATATATGATGTATGATGCATGATGTATGATGTTTCCCCTGCCATGAGACTCCGTTTCAAAATCTACAATCTGATTGGAATAAATTAAACGTGTGGCGAGGGATGCTTACCATACACATTTCTCATCGATATGACCATACAATCCTTTCGTAACCGTGATTGTGGTGGCGATATCGACGACGACATCAAACCATAACATATCCCTCCCCTCCGAAAACAAAGTCAATTCCATCACACAACCATTGATCTTGATTTTTGTGTACCGGTAATACGAGTACATGTATGTATGTATGTATGTATGAATAAATGAATACATGAATAAATGAAGGAATACATACATCTCTGATCCAGATTTCCAGATTCTCACCCAATCGGAGATAAGACTGTATTCTACAGTAGAGTTATATATTTCCTGCATTTAATATCATGATATTAGATACACCAATCCCAATTCTGATATATGATAGAAAGTTCTACACAGCCAACATCGCATCAATCACCTAGCACTGATTGCTATATTATTTAGTAAGATCATTCCCGTCACGACATTTGATATCAACATCTCAAAGCCAGCCACAGGAAGTAGAGTAGTCCGAGATGCACATACGATACATGAGGTAGGTAGTATTTCCATCCATCTCGTTATTATGAGATTTCGACATTGACTGATCAGCAGAAGATCAATAAACTCTCTTACTCTCTCCCTCCTAAAAGATTGTGGCAGTTATGATATGCTACGAATAGTATGGATGGTATTGTAAGGATCCTAGTATCTTCCACCACTGGTGCACTATCTTCCTACCCCGCTTCCTCCAAAGAGGCAAAGCGAAGCAAATCACAGGAAATAAAAATAAAATCGAAATCAACAATTAGCAGATACACACCCACCACCACGAAACAAAACGAAATCGACCATCCCAAACAAGACAGAGAAAACAAAATGATAATCCTCGACCCATCCTTTTCCGGTTCTCCTACGTACAGATAGATACATACCACGATACCTACCTAGTCCATCCATCCATCCATCCATCCATCCATTCATCCATCCATCCATCCATCCATTCGATATCCGTCAACCCGCCCGCCTTGAACAAAAACGTGAAAAGTTGGTGCGCGCTGCACCGCCGTTGAAACGCAATTCGAAAAACGTATGATGTCGTCACTGTACCGAGGTGAGATGTTGGGTTGCGGATTAGAGTTTCATTACAGAGGTGCCATACATAGATAGGTAGGTAAGTACATACTTTTCCTATTGGGATTTTGGGATTTTGTGTAGGGGGTTTTATACTTGTTTCTGTAAGATTACATTCCACATAGAGTAACCTTAACTTGATAACTGATGTTCGAGAGGTGATAATCGATTTCTAATTATTTAACCGAAATATCTCATTTGTTGTGGGTTATATCATTTTTGGTCGCTATACATAGGGATATAGTAGAATAATATAACATCTTATATAAGGTTACAATACAATAAGGTTACAATACAATAAAATAAGCTATCTAAAACATCGTACTTTGAACATCGAGTAGTAGGAATACTCCAATACTTCAATCACTTATACCCATAGACGTAACTAGTATCCCAACGCGAAGACAGACACATTTATGCCTACCATCAACCTCCTCACCTGCTCTGCTGTACTCAGCGCGGTCACAGTCAGCGACACAAAACCGCATCATAGTCGTAGTCGTGGTCGTAGAATACAAAGTCCATCAAGTAATCAACCAATCCATCCATCCATCCATCTCTTCCATCTCTACAGCCAGCATTCCTGCAA
This sequence comes from Botrytis tulipae, assembly GCA_004786125.1. Lineage (NCBI taxonomy): Eukaryota > Fungi > Ascomycota > Leotiomycetes > Helotiales > Sclerotiniaceae > Botrytis > Botrytis tulipae. Next base: position 86,750 of record PQXH01000087.1, read on the forward strand.
TCATCTACATATAAATCACCAGCCTCACTCGCCTCACTTCCCAATCTCTCACCTTCACCAATTTCCTTCCCTTCTTTCCCTTCTCAACCCCAAACATCTCACAACAGTTGATCTACCTATTCTATCAGCTCGAAATTCATAGCCATGGACACCTACATTATTTTCTGCGCGCAGAGGGCTGGAGATTCTTCAGGAGGGGTGTACCTGGTGGTACGGTATGTTTGTTTCTGGTTTTGGGAGTTCTGGATGGTATATATCTATGTATGTATATCACAATAGCATCTGAAAATTAGACATCTAATCCTACCTACGGGGAGGACTTTATTACGAGAATTTTGATATAGAATATAGAATATAGAATATAGATAGATAGATAACTGAATGAATGAATAATTCCGTGATCAATATCAGCCAGCAAGTATCTACCAAATCTGAATCTAAATCTAAATCTAAACTCAGGTCTAGATCTTTCGATACACATACAGAGTATATATACCGAGGTACCTATGATCACGAATCACAATAGCTTGCTTCACCATTATTGACTTTCTCGCGTGGTCTGGTCTGCTCTGTTCTGGTTTGGTTTGGTTTGGTTTGGTTTGGTCTTTTTGAATGAATGTGGATTGATTGATATGATATGATAGGTACCGATTCTGGCAGGTAGTGTTCGTTTTTATTTCTTCGTTCATTCAATCAATCATTCAATCAATCAATGATACGAAACCACCTCCCCTTTCAACCCCCCAGCTCGGACAAGAAATCACGACTCACGAGTCAGTCACGAGGACAACAATGGAGAAGACTAATACTTCGTACTAATAATACATTTTGAGATTTAGATTTTCGACGACATGATATGATATGATATAAACAAAACCAAACCAAACCAAACCACAGGGGCTTCATTAAATCAATCAAATAAAAGAATAAAAGAACGCAAGAACACAAAATAAAAGAAAAATAAAGAGACGAGGAAATGTAAAAGTAAGAAAAAGGGGAATAAAACGGACGGGAGAGGATATATCATAACCTTATATGTATATGTATGGCCTCACATGTAGATATAGATAATATCTGATCATAGCTTCGATTCGCAATGAACATTTCGGTTCCTGATTTTGAGTAACCCATGGTGGTTTGTCTGTTAGGTATGGCTACCTAAGGTACCTAGCCATGTTTCATCATCATCACTCTTGTTGACATTTACATTTACATTTAATCAATTCAAATTCTTTCACTCGCAATTCCTCGAATTGTGTAATTTTCTGGTTATAACTTCATATAGGTATGTATATGATTGTCATTCATATACCTAGATATAGTATCTGATATCGATATCAAACAACACAGTGTACGTACAGTACAATAAGATACATACCGCAATCCCTCCATCCATCCAGCCCCTCTCGCTCATCTCATCTCATCCATGATCCATCTCGTATCCCCCCATCCCATCCTCCCCTGTGATTCACCCACCACCCTATCCCCATTCCATTCCCCAAATCCTTACCATCCCAAAATTTCCTGGACCCGTGACCGAATAAACCCTAAAAAACCGGGTCCCACCACGGACGACAGGCGTTGCCAAACGGGCCTCAACTCAAGCTTGCGTTGGTCGTTTGTTAGCTGACTTTCTTTCTAGGTTAACTCCTCTCGGTTCGGGAGAGAGAGAAAATGCATGAAATTCCTCGAGGGCGTGTTCACGGTGGAAAAATATATACTTTGTATGGTGCGGAACTAGGTTTAACGAATGGGTACCCTGGATTTTAGTCGGGACCATATTGGCGGTATCTAATTCTCATTGGGTGTCGGGTTGAATTTTGGGATGGGTGTTAGACTGATGGAGAGGGGTTTGGCACTTATTGATAACATGAGCGACACGAGGAGTTGACAAAACGTCGGGTATGGGTGAGTTCTGTCTGTGTGTTTGTAACCTTGTGAATTGTACATTACAGTATGGCTTGGTGTAATGAAGATGTTGTTGGTGGCTGGTGGTTACCTTGAAGCTTAGTATACTTCATTAAGCAATGTTCAAAGTAAGTCACCTACCTAGTCATCAATGTAATTATGGATATGTATGCGTATGCTGGCTTGATGATTCCACTGAAAGGAAAGCGAGAAGCCACCAACAAGCCATTTCCTACACTGATCAACAGATACATGATACTGAGTACACCAAACACTATACGATGAGACACTCTACCAACCAATTTCATGTCTCGAAGAGTCCAAGAATCCAAAAGGCTTCTTTGATATCTTGGCTAAGCCAAAGACCGGGTTGAATGAGATAAATCAAATCCAGTCATGATTCGTGGTACTTCATATTCGTCCCACCTTACAATCTCTTTGAATTACATGCAGATTAATTTCTTGTATTTCCCGTACCTACAAGGTACCGAATATCGAGTATCAGTATCGAGTATACCATATCTTGTCAAGCGGTACAACATTGCCTCAAATGAAGAGATTTGAAGCCAATCCTGACCGGAATCTTTGTAACTTGGCCCGTGCATTATAAACCAAGAATGACCATGTGCATCCCAGAACATTCAACCCGACTGGTGAAGGAGACTTTTAGTGGTAAAACAAAAGTAACCATTCTTCAGGGAATTGCATCGCATCAGATATAGTAGGCAAAGACGAGATAAAATAGATTGACTCTGTCCTTCATCCCACCAATTTGAGCCTTCTTTTCATCAAGGCATGTCCTTGACTCAACAGATTGATTCCCGGGAAAGGGGGCTCACGAGGCAAATGGATGTTGCTATGAAGTCTCACAGAAATGATGGATGGACTCGAAAAGGATGCAAAGTACCCGTCATTTTGCGCCAAGAACCGGGTACCCATAATGACTACGACATCCAGATGAGGCAGTGTATTGTCTGTACGGGTGTAACTCTTACCGTTAATATATCAATACGGCAGGTTGCAGGCCGCGGAGAGACACAGGATACCCTGAGGAGATATCATTCCAATGAATTGGGAACATGGGAATCGACATTCCCATCTAGTATCGTGGACATTGACTCCTTTGGGCTAGTCGAATCCAATCGAATCATCATGGGGATTGATGAGGATCTGATATGGCTGGACACACCTAGCATCTAGACTCTGTGAATGAACCTCCTTTGGGAATCCTCGAGCGTGAGTATAACCAGATTCTATTCCCTCACCCTCACACGTCCTCACACGGACGACGGGGAAGACGGAGAGCGCGACAGAATGATTCTCATCTCCTGCTACATCAGCATGCTGTACCTCATCTCTCTACCCACTGGATGGGACTTGCTGTCCTTTTTCTTTATATATGTGCACCCATTCACTCCATGCAGCATTGCCCCAAAAGCGTAATTAGCTTCAGCTCCATGTACGCGTTGCACCACTCACCAATCGCAAAGCTCGACCTCTAGTCGATCGTTCGACGTACATACCATACTACATGTATATCGACGTGCGATACGCTTATGCAATGAGGACTGTTTTGGGATATGTCACGGGTCACGGGTCGTTTTTTTGATGGTTATTTATGATTATTCTGATCGAAGGATGTTTTTGATCTATGGAGAATCGAAAATAGAAATGCATGTTCAGGCATGAATACATTATTATTCATATTATTACTGTACCTATTAGAATCGAGAGTCCATGAATGAATGGATTTGATCTTTAATTCTTTATTATTAATTCTCTTTCTCCTTCTCTTTTCTCTTACGTGCCTTTCTCACTAAAAGATGCTCAGACATTAACATGGCGCGTGCTGGGGCATCAGAATTGATCCCATGATCGTTTTTAAATCACTCCATTATTGAAACTTTGTCCTCTTTGGAAGCCTTTATGGAACCTTAATCACAGACTTGAAACAAAAAATTGAATTGGTATGTGCTTGTTTGTATGTAACTTTAATAATCAAAAGTCATTTATCCCCCTTATTCATCAATACGTGAATAAGGAAAGAGGTACTCGATATCCATATTGTACTCGGTCTGAAATCGATTAAGGGGGGGGGGAGAGAGAGAGAGAGAGAGAGAGAGATAGAGATAGAGATACTAGGTAGAGATAGAAAGGTGGTCCATAACCACCATACTGGCACTAAGTACCGGGCTCGAGGAATATAGAATGATTGTCCTACCTTACCTTGCCTGACCACGATGAGATCTAGTAAAAAGGACGTTCACTCATGATCCTCTGAGCATCCCACATAGCAGGTAGCGCGAGCATAGTTCTCAAACTCGAGGTACGATTCGAGGTGGCAATGACTTGACCAATTGCATCAACTCCCCATTCCCAAGGGATGATACATAACAGAGTACGTAACTCCGTGGAGGGCAATATCGACAGTATTAGCTTGCGAGCGAGCAGGTACCGTTCCACGTTCCTGAAAGAAAGATTTTCCGGGTCTCGTTTTATGCTTTACCAAGACTGTGGTGATGGCAAAAAGATTTCCAAGTATGAAGGCCATAAAGCTTGGATATGACATCAATGGTTTGGTATTGGAATTGGTATCTCGAGTATTAATAATCGGAGCTTGATTGAACAAGTAATAAATGCTCGGAAATCGAATGAGGAAAAAAGGAAGCTCTTTTTCTTTGTTCCTCTCTTGGATGAATTGAGATGTGAGATACCCAGAGACTTGATTGAAATTCATCAAGGCATAAAATGTAATTGTGGACATATAGTCTGCCGTAGACTTTTTAATATGCTTGTAGCTTGTAGCTGCTATGACTTATATACAGAAATACCAGGAGATGGAATGAATACCTCCCATCAATATTATATTTGGTATAGAATTCTGCTAATTACGAGGCGTACGCTATCATAGCACAGAGGATTAAGTGTCTATAATGTCATTGATTCATAATATCAAGGTCATGTTAGAGATCTTGACAGAAAATAACCCCTAATTAAAAACCACTCGATGCCGAGAATTTCGAACCCCTCATTATTGTCCCGCATTGAGCTTCACGTTTATCATTTATCATTATCCAAAGAATACCAAACTACCTACCTACCGATTGTTCTTGGAAATTCGGAGTTGATTCATGAAGATATACATCTCATAAATTCCTACTCAACTAATGCATCATTCGTTCTACTAAACGGATTTAGATATTTTTATTTAGATATTATCTACTTCAAACCTGTAAGTTACCTCATCATTTCTCTACCCAGCTTTTTCCCTTCACCATCCGCCTCCTTCTCCTCCTCCTTTAATCCTTGTCTCTCCCATCTTTCTCTCCAGTACTCCACGAGTCCTATAAAAATAATTCATCCCCTCCCCTGTCTTTGGCCCCCCTGTATACACTTTGCTGCAATGCAGGACAGAAAAAAAGACAGCAAAAGGAAAACCAAACGTCAAGCTCAAGCACGCTAATCCAAGACCAAATGATTAAGCGATTGTCATCTTACCTACGTCTATCCGCTTTTTATGTTGGTGGTGACCCCTCATATGGCTCGTTCTTGCCAACCCTTCGCATGGACTAAGGCAAAGCATCCACTATCCACTGTTGATCTCTGAGAGGAAGAAGATCATTCGCCAACACGCCTCTTACTCCATAATCCAAAGTTTAACACCTGCACCATCGAAATTTATTCACTAGACGACTACATTCGTCAAATGAACACTGAGCTTTATATTCTACGTACAGCTTTCGCCCACAGTACAAAGTACTCGCTTCGTACCTACCGGAAGATGGAGAGAAAAGCAAGCAGAAGTAACGTAGATGATAAAAATTAAGGAATTTTGACAAAATGTAAAAAGAAGGGACTTTTAACCCCTCTCTCTTATCTTCCACCCTGTTCATTCAATTGAGCTACAGGATATCAAAGACGTTTAAATCTTGACTCCCTACGACTGTCGACAAGAAGACTGATTTTGATTTGGTCATCCAATCTACTCGGTACTCAGTCTAATATTGACCTCGAAACCCCCTGTGCTCACTCTATTAAACCTCTCACTACATTTACATCACGTTATTAACTTCCATCTCGATCTTTTTATCCTTCTGCCTTCTGACCTACTACTAACAAAACAAGACATCTAATCCTACCTCTACCAGCCCTTCATTAGACTGTGAGAATTGATATCACGAAGTCCCGGTAGTCTTTTGCAAACTATCGAGGCGCCTACTCTAATTCCATCGCCTGACTGCTGATATCTTTGATACCTCATCCATCCAATCCGGTTCCAGGCATTCTCAGTTACCAATACTACATATAGGTAATTACTTATATCACAATGCATTCAGAGTAATAAGATCAAATCCCAGCCTTGTTAGACAATATCAAATCGAGTCCCATAAGCCCAAAAAGGAAAGATTAATTAACAAACCTATTTATTTGAATTAGATATTAGAACAGCTACACACAGCCTCTTAACCCTTTCTACTCTTGCCTTTCTTCCTGCCCAAAATACAACGTGCCAGCCTTATCTCATCAGTCACTTCCCTTGGGATTCCCAAAGATTAGATTAGATCCAACACTTTTGTTCTATAACATCGAGATTATATCTTTCGAATCAATTCCAAACAACGATTCAACATTTTCATCTTGAATTGTGTTACAATACCCAAGAGATCCTGTCCACCCCCCTCATTACAAACCATTGGTACCTTTTTTGACTGCGGTACGGTACGATGATTGGTAAATAAGAGGCGCACGAAGAAGTCGCTAGGAACGAGACTACTGAGAACGAATTAAACACTACGCTTGAAGGATCATGGGCAACAAGTGACCATTACAAAAAGCACAAACGGGTCAAACCTTTTTGAACGAATCAAGAGGTCAGGAAATGCTACCCTAGTCGACCATTAGTCCCAACTACTCCCATCTCCAAAAAAACCGAGCGCGTGAGCAACATAGCCAGTATTTTGAGAGCCAAGGAATAAATAACTTTGGAGCCAAATTCAGACAGGACAAGAAGCAGAAGAAGCAGAAGAGGAAGAAGAGGAAGCCGAAGAGCAGAGGAGTTGGATTTACTTAGCAGTACGCAACGACAAACTACCTTAGCTACTATACATTCACATTCAAGACGCACGCAGTACAGAGGCACGATCTACGAACTACTCCATCCAATCTTATTTTATAACTCTTTTTTTATACCTCAAGTATATTCATCCATTCAACCTCTTACATTACATCCTCTTTTACCCTTTTAGGTGATTTGTGGTGTCTTTTGGATCAAATCAAGAAATTGACCAGGCAAATTCACCCACCCAACGACCACTACTACCACCACCACCCTTACGATCTCTTCCTCTCTCGCTCTCTCTCTCTCTCTCTCTCTCTCCCTCTTTTCTTTACTTTACACTGCCTCTACAGTCCCTTGACCATACACATACACAATCACTATACACCACGCATCACGCACCTGCACTACCTTAGTTACCTTGCCTTAGTCTACCTTGCCTTAAGTTACCTTAGTTTACCTCAACCTTCCTCTTACTTCATCCATTCTCCATCTCACTCCTAAATTCCTCCCTCGCTCTCCGGAAATCATACAACCATACGGCCATACGCATACGACCATTCGAGCATCGACCGACCATACGGCCATACGATCAATACACACCACCTCCTCCTCCACAACCACTACCACCACCCACCATTCACCACACATCCCATTCATCCATCAACAAATCAATACATACTACCATACAGGACATACTACATACTATCCACTCAACGAACCACTTCAATATTACCTTGATCACCGTACCTGTTCCGTATTTGAGAAAAGAAAAGAAACCCAAAGCAAAGCAAATCAACACAAAACAAAACAAAACATAACCAAAAAATAACAAAAACAATTACGCACAGCAACGACCATTGTCGAAATTGATTTTATTCATTCATTTGAATAATCCTCGAATTTCGAACTTCAAGGTCCTTTCTTTACGAAAGAAATCGATACAATCCCATACATACCATACATACATACCATTCAAGTTCAAATTCAATCCACAAATACATTAACATAACCATTACAAGTTGAATTTAAAATACGGTACGCCTTGACCAACTCTTCTTTTGCCTTGCCTTGTTCATTCATTCATTACTTCCGTACACATAATACATATTGGCACACTTGCACACTTGGACATTTACATTACATACACACCTTCTCTCTCTCTCTCTCTCTCTCGCTCTCTCTCGCTCTCTCTTATTACTCTCTCTTCCTCTCTCTCTGCCTTTACTTCTCCCTCCACACCACACACCACACACCAAACACCACACACATAACATAACATAACATCCACACATCCATACATCCCATACATCCCCCCATCCCACCGCCTTTCACCCCCAACCCCTCCCAACCATTAAAGGGCCACAACCACTAACTCCCCAAATTCTCATCAATCAGCCGCAGTCTTACTTTGGTCATTAATCTTCGATTTTTTTCAAGATTTCGATTTTCAAATTCGGTGAATAATTTCTTCGACTGCTCAGCCTGTCACGTTATTGAAGATCATTCACTTGGTAATTACCGATTGATTACTTTTGGTCGCACACTCGGTGTTCATTTGCCCAACACGGACTACAACAGGTCATCAACCAGTCTCCTCACAACCCTCCTCGTTTACAGCCCACCTCACGAACGATAATAATCAGTGTTTTGGACTTCAATATGTCGTCAAATCGGCCTGCTGCCTTCTCGAGCTTAAGAATGGGAGGTAAGAAACATACTCCTACATATGGTCTTTCCCCTTACCTTGCTACCATCTCTTTTTTTCTTGGGGGAGAAAGATTGATGCTAACGTTTTTTTTTAACTCGACAGAGGTCATTCGTGAAAAGGTCCAAGATGGCGTTACTGGCGAAACCCGAGATATGCAATATACACAATGCAAGATTGTTGGAAATGGTTCCTTTGGTGTTGTCTTTCAAACCAAGTTGTCACCTTCAGGAGAAGATGCTGCCATCAAACGCGTTTTGCAAGACAAGAGATTCAAGGTTTGCGACGTCTCTTCGAGTCTACAAGGAATTGGTTACTGATACAAATGATAGAATCGTGAATTGCAAATCATGCGCATTGTTCGTCACCCCAACATTGTCGAATTAAAGGCCTTCTACTATTCCAACGGCGAGCGAGTAAGTGTTTTCCATCCTGCACAAACATACTGAGCATTTCTAACGACCTTTGGGCAGAAGGATGAAGTATACCTTAATCTAGTGCAAGAATTCGTCCCCGAGACCGTTTACCGCGCATCAAGATATTTCAACAAGATGAAGACAACCATGCCGATCATCGAAGTCAAGCTTTACATTTATCAACTCTTCCGCGCCCTAGCCTATATCCACTCCCAAGGAATCTGCCATCGTGATATCAAGCCACAAAATTTGCTCTTAGACCCAGGCAGTGGAATTTTGAAGTTGTGTGATTTTGGTAGTGCAAAGATACTCGTAGAGAATGAGCCAAACGTTTCATACATTTGCTCACGCTACTACAGAGCACCCGAGTTAATTTTCGGTGCTACCAACTACACAACCAAGATTGGTAAGAATACACGAATGATGAAGACGGAGTAAATGATGCTGACTGTCTTGATAGATGTTTGGTCAACTGGTTGTGTGATGGCAGAATTAATGCTTGGTCAACCACTCTTCCCAGGCGAATCTGGTATTGATCAACTCGTCGAAATTATCAAGGTCTTAGGTACACCAACTCGGGATCAAATTCGTACCATGAACCCCAACTATATGGAGCACAAGTTCCCTCAGATTAAGCCACACCCATTCAACAAGGTCTTCCGCAAAGCCGATGCTAGTGCCATCGAACTCATCTCCAAGTTGTTAGAGTATACTCCTACTGAGAGACTCTCAGCCATTGAAGCTATGGTTCACCCATTCTTTGATGAGTTACGTGAACCAGACAAGACATTCCCGGATTCTCGCCACCCCGGCAACTCAGCAAAGAATCTCCCAACTCTGTTCGACTTTTCTCTTCATGGTATGTTATGAACTTTACTTTATGTGATACTAGCATACAATACTAATACTTAATAGAATTATCCATTGCACCGGAACACAACCAACGGCTGGTACCGCAATATATTCGAGCAGGTTTGGTAGCAAGAGATAGCAAGCTTGATATTGATAGCCCAGATTTTAAACCATTGACGAGAGATGCGATGATGGCAAGATTAGATTGAGGGAGGAGTTAAAGCAAGATGACTGATGAATGAATGCTTTCCTGTCGCTCGACCTTAGAGCTCTGCAATGGAGTCGAGATTTTTCGAGCGATAACATCCGGCTATAATAAACCCCCAGCATATTAAAGGTTCTGCATATCTCGTCTGCAACGTTGGCAGGCCAAAATCAAGTTTGTGGAAGTCCGGGAGATGCATGGCAGGAATACGAAGTTAGTCTATGATGATGGTATGCGTTATTTGGTTTGATAGGAATACCCATAAGGTGGAATTTTCGTTCAGCACGAGTTTTCAGTTCCAGCTAAGGATACTCCCTTGGTACTCGAAACAGCGGTGATTGGGAAAGGGATATGAAATATGATGGATATTGATTCATGAGGGGGGTTGTGGAAAGGGGGTGGGTGGTAGTTTATGGGATTCAACGAATACTTCTATCGGCACCTCGTTACTAGACTTTCTTGCATGAGGAGAAAAAAATTATGGCCTTTTTGCTCTCGTCTTCCGTTTTTTGTTCCACAGTGTGTTGTGTGCCTCGTGTGATGAGGATTGATGGGTTGGCTGGACCTTCTACTTTTGCATTTTCTGACTCTTTTCTTTTTCTCTTCTTTCTCGGCACTTCTTCGATCGCTACTTGATATTTTGATACTCCAACACAGGCATGCAAGCAAGATTCAGGCGTACCTCTTTTTTATTTTACATTTTACATTTTAGTTGCGGTTGTCATGGTGGACGAATATTGATATGGCATGAATGGAATGGATTAATTGATACGAGAGAAATTAAAGGAAAATAAATAGGATAGGGGTTACTAGGCTTACTACTAAAAAAAGGGAAAATTCAAAGGGGTTGGGCTACAACTATTTCTCCGTTTTACTGTTAATTCTTTCTTCTCACTTGTCTTTTTCAGAGCTTGATGGATTTATTGAAAGGGGAGAGGGGAGATGGAGAGAGGGAAGGGAGATAGATTGATCGGGATCGATGAGTCTGAGGGGATACTTTTCTTTTGTCATATGATCGAGTGGGTGGTTAGGATTGGTGAGGGGAGAGTTTGCTTATTGTTGTCGATGTTGTTGTTGTTGTTGCAGTCGTTGTATTGAAAATGGACAAATCAGAAAATAACAAAATATGAATTAATTGAAGTGTATTGTGAAATGAAGTGCTTTTTCTGGCTTTGGTCTGTAGGTGATGAAATGTGATGAATGTATTGATGAGTCTGAGATTATGTGTAGGGGCACTATCACTACGTAACTAGATGTGTGTCCTGGGGTGAAAACCAAAGGCACTGAGAAGTATCTTTTCTTACAACTATATCATTCTTACCTTGATATATACAAACTGTGAAGATGCACACGTGTGTATTGAGGCTTTTTGAATAAAGTATATTGTCATTTTCTATCACCCTCTGATCTATTGAATTGCTGGGTACAATGAATGGCACATTCCATAGCCTCTCACTGTAGTATGTATGCTAATAAGGCAACAAGGCAACATGGCACTCAGCCCAGCACGTCCCTCCTACCTGAGATGGACCGAGCTTCTTTTTTAGCATCACAGCTCGAATCTTGAAGAGGTTGAATGGATAAATTAATAAATAAATCAATCTTCAAGGTTTCTCGAAGATTTGGTATTGGAATTGACTACGGCACCGCACACAAATCCGTCAATTCGATTGAGGGTTTCAAAGCAAGACGACTTTTTTTGAAAGATTGTTTTGTTTGTTGATTGGTTTTGATTGATACGATTGGACACTTTGGGAATTTTTAAAGGCTGTTCGCTGTCTGATCGATTGAGAAGGCAGAGAATAATACAAAGAGGAAGAGCAATTGATCGCGAATACGAAGAATAAAGCGCATTGAAATCGGATTCGGGCGCGACTCGACTGCGAAGTGAGAGGGATTTGGTAAAGGGAAAATAGGAAAAGATGGCGGATTATGAGAGAGGTGCTGAGAGGGGAGGGGAGAATAGAGGAGGGTATCAGGGAGATAGAGGAGAGGGGGGAAATAGAGGAGGGGATCGTGGGTATGGTAATGGGGAGAGGGAGGAGAGAGGGGGTAGGGGTGGTGGGTATAGAGGGAGATATAATGGGGGTGGTGGGAGAGGTGGTGGTGGTAGGAAGAGGTATAGAGGTTAGTTGATGTGCTTTTTGTTTGTTTTGTTTTCATTTTTGAGGGGAGGGAGACGGTGTGGATGAGGCTTCGAGGTTGTAATGAAGGCGATTGACGGAAGGGAAATTGATGATGAAGAAGATAGCGATTTGGAAGATGAGCTTCAGCTTCGAAAGCTTTGACGACAGCTTCGATTCTCGAGGATTTCAATGATCACAGCACAAGAAACAAAGCTAACAATATCATTCTCAAACCACAGATGAAGATGATTACGATCGACGACCTCAAAGACGTCGCTACGAAGAACCACTCATTGTCAAAGTTCGCAAACAACTTCTTTCTATCGCCGAATCACCTCTTAAGCGCGTTGAAACGGAAGTAGCCGAAATAGCCAAAACTGTATGCGACAACTACGATGATGTCGAATTGCGCGATTCATTCTATGATTTGTCGCTGCAATTGGTCGTAGAGCAACCTTTCAAAATCCCTTTCGTCGCTGCAGTGGTTATGGTGTTGAATACTTTGAAAGAGGAGATGGTTATGGAATTGTTGGAACGAGCTGTAAAGGGCCTGAACAAATCGATCATCAAGGGCGATTGGAGACAGGTCAAGTTATATATGAAGTTCTTGGGAAGCTTGCAGGGTTTATTGGAGGGTGATGGGGTCTTCACTATTCTACAGGATTTCTTAACCAAGGCCCTGGATTTGCAGACGGAGAACAATGAAGAGGTGAGAGATTTGCATGATGAGGTCGTCTTCTGCGATTGTTTTGCTAACATTGAGGATTTCAGACTATCGGACCTGAATTGGTTAAGATTATCCTTCTTACTATTCCTTATATCATGGCATCTTCAGCGACAGATGCTCATGAGAAAGCTGCAGCTATGATTGAGAACACTGATATCATTGCTTCTGAACCACACGTTTTACAAGCTTTGGTCGATCCATATCCAGGAGATGCTAAAGATGATACCATTGCACCAGTTGGTGTTTTGAGTCTGTTGCAAAAGCAATTGCAAGCTGAATCGCAAAATGGATGGGAACTCTTCTGTTTACCAAGACCGTGGAAGATGATTGAGCCAGAACAACAAGAAGCCTTGGCTTCCGCTTCAAGACATACATTGCCAACAATTGCTCTTCCTGAGGTTGTCAATGCTGGACCAAGACCTTTGTTTCCTGAGCTTTACTTTTCGGTTTACGCCAATCAGGATGTGGAGACTGTACCACCTATCACGGATATTTCATCATGTCTGTTGAGAGATGCTTTGGTTGATACGATCAACATCTTGGATTACAACAGAAATGCTACTGCCAAATTCTTGATTGATATCGATTGTTACTTTGCTCCTGACACTTTTGTCAAGAGAGCTACACCATTCGACAGACTTCGAGATGTCGAGGGAGATAGGTCAACATGGAAGCCTGAGGATGTTGCAGTCGATGCAGTCTTTTCTCAGTTATTCCAACTTCCAGTTCCGGAGCACAAACTCGTTTATTACCATGCTGTGTTGACGGAATCTTGCAAGATTGCACCAGCTGCTATCGCGCCATCTCTTGGTCGTGCAATCCGTTTCTTGTATAGAAATGTGGATTCGATGGATCTGGAATTGAGCAGTAGATTTATGGATTGGTTCTCACATCATTTGAGTAATTTTGGTTTCACTTGGAAGTGGACTGAATGGATTGATGATGTGGACCTTTCGGATTTGGACCCAAAGAAGGCTTTTATCATCGGTTCTTTGGATAAGGAGATTCGATTGAGTTTTGCTCAGAGAATCAAGGGCACTTTACCACCTCCATACCAACAGTTGATCACAGAGGAGAAGGAAAAGGATACGCCTGATTTTAAGTTTGATGATCCAAGTAAGTAAAATCATTTTTCGAGATAAGTGCACTTCTAATAATTCGCAGGCACACCATTTAGCGCTGAAGGACAGGAAATCCTCGCACTTCTCCGCAAAAAGGCAACAGAAGAGGAAATCCAACCAGTAGTCGATCGAATTCACGCTTTGGCAGTTGAACAAGCACTTCCAGATCCTCTCGTTCCATCTACAGATGCATACGTAACATCAATCTGCTACATCGGATCCAAATCTCTCAGTCACGTCCTCTCTTGCATTGAACGTTGCAAAGATCGCCTTCTAGCCATTGGACCCGTCTCTCCAGTCGCTAGACGCCAAATCATCACTTCGGTTATGCAATATTGGAAGGATCAACCGGGTATCGGTGTAAATATCATTGACAAACTTTTGAACTATACAATTCTCAGCCCGCAAAGTGTGGTGCAATGGGCTATTGGCAGTGAGGGCAAAAGACTCAGTCAGAGTTTCGTGTACGAGATGGTTGAAGCTACGGTTGGAAAAGTCACTGGACGTATTCGTCAAGTTCAGCTCAGTCTTCGTGTTCCGGGATTATTGGAGGAACAGAAACAACTGATTGAGAAAACCGTCGAGATGGAAAGAATCAACATGAGAGAATTGGGAAGGGAGATGGATGAGCTTTTGACGGCTTGGGCGAATGGATCCAAGGACCAGGAAATCGAAATGGATGGAAGGGAAGAAGATCGGGAATTGGTCAGAGGATGGGGCGAGAGATGGTTGAGAGTTTTTAGGAGAAAATTCGCGGTTGAGGAGGCTTGGGGCGTAGAGGCTAGTAGGTGGGTGGCGCCTCCCGAACCGGAGGTCGAGGAGGTGCAGGAGGTTGTGGTGGGAGAGGTTAAGGCGGTGCAGAATCCTGAGGAAATGAAAATTGATGGGGATGTGGAGGTTGCTGCTGAGGCGGCGGATTATGAGGGAATTAATTAGAGGGGGTTTGGTAGGGGGTTTGGATTGCGGATAGGGTGTACGTTTGTGAATTGAAAAGGAAAGGAAAGGAAAGGAGGTCTAATAAAAAGAAAAGAAATTGGAGATGAAAAATTGCATACACAGCAAGCAAGTAAAGTGTCACATCATATTGCGAATGCAAGGGAGTTTTTTGCAATTTTTTCCATACGTTTTAGTGTTCACTTTTTGGGGGAGTGTACGATAGATAGCGCAGAGCAGACAGAGCAGAGCAGAGTACGATGCAAAAATGAGGAAGTTTACATGACAAAAATACAAAGAGTTGAGAAATAGATAACATGAATATGTGAATGTCATGTTGATTGACAATTGTATATTATTGTACTATTCTTCCTCCACCCACTCACTCACTCCATGTATATCTTTTAATATTTGATGCTGCGTGAGCGAGCATCGGGGCCATCTAGAGCTGTAGCTAGCTGTAGCTGTAGCTGTAGCTGTAGAAAAGTGTTACTAACTATTTTGCTAGATACCGAAATCCATACATCCATTGATCGGATGAATGGATGAGTGGATGAATGGATGGATAGATGAAAGATGCAATGTAACGAGTGGTGGTAACTCACCCCTTTGGAACGCCGTTGTGAACGCCAGCCCTGATATATATCCATTGCCCGCGCTTGATTTTCATGGGTACTTTTTCTCTTCTCCTTCTCTGGTATTCTTGACCATATTTATCTTTATCTCTCTCCTGGTCTCAATCTCACACTCCGCAAACTCGCGTTGCGATGTTTAGAATCTCCTTATTTATCCCAAATTACCTCACCTCCTTCCATAACCTTGTCCCCCATGACCTTGTGGTCCCGCAGGTGGCATCCCCATCGGCATTCCCTGAACACCTCCAAATCCAGGAGGTGCTTGCATGTTTAATAAACCAGGCGGAGGAACCATTCCCGGTTGTCCAGGAGCTGGCATACCTCCCGGCGGAGCGAATCCAGGTGGGAACTGAATTCCTCGTGCAGGTCCAGTAGTAGGATGTCCGTATGCTCCGCCTGGACCAGTGGGTGGAACATGTTGATTGTGGAAATCCATTTGTGGGCCACCATAGCCGGCTTGCGAAGGGGGTGGTCTTTGAGGGAGGCCAGATGGAGGAGGTGGGAGATGTTGGGGCGGTCCTCCTGGAGCACCGCGTGGACCACCGGGGGGAGGGACGGAATTGTATGCGGGACGTTGTGGTGGGAATCCTGGGGGTGCGGTAGGTATGGGAGAGTCGTTCAACATTGCTGCTGGAGCTTGTGGGATTCCATTCATGCCTAATAACAATCCTGGTGGCATGTTTTGTAGATCTGGAATTACGTTGTGTTTCTTTGCTTGAGCTGCTAAGGCTCTCTCGGCTGCATCTCCGTGTCTTTCTCCTTTGCCATCTTTCTTGTAGGCGTATTGGACGGAGATATCTTTGTTCATCAGATATTGACCGTTCATATTTGCGATAGCATCGTCGGAAGCTTCGAAGTTGGCATAAGATACGAAACCGTAACCTTTAGAAAGAGAGGATTCGTCGCGAGCGATCTTGGGAGGAGAGATGAGAGATCCAAAGCGCGAGAAGGTATCGTATAGGGTCTTTTCGTCCACCATAGGGTCAAGATTACCAATGAACAGCTCGGCGCCCACTTCAACAGTCTTTTGTTTATCGGCAGAGGCCTAGATTTCCTAGTTAGTAAACTCATCTTGAATTTGGAGAACTACCTAGAATGAGAATAAAACAAACCTTGTTCACACGGATTGGCTTTCCAAATAACCGCACTTGATTCATAATGCGCGCCGCATATTCAGCATCCTCTTCTGATATAAACTCCACAAATCCATAGCCCTGATGATTTTGAGTGACGCGATCTTTGGGTAAATGTACATTGACAATGCGCCCAGCTTGTAGCATCAATTCCCAGACCAAGCTATCAGTAACGCGCTCATCAATATTGCCAATATAGACGGTGGCTTCCTTGTCTTGTTCCCTAAGAGAGCGGCGTTGCGCCATGGTTAGCTTTGAATACTTTCTGGGGGTTTGAACTTGGGAAGGCTAGCAATTGGAAAATTGAAAGCTGGGAACAAGGAATTATTTACCAATGTCTTGCTCCTGACATATTGTTATTTTGGTGGGAGCTAGAGAGTGAGTTCCCGTTGTTTATGTTTAATAAAGTGAGAGTAAGATGGAAAAGTGCAGCTGTAGTGAATATGCATGGTGCTGTACAGTGAAGCTCAAGATGCGACGGAAAAATAATGGTGGATTAGTCATCAGCCTTGTTGATTGTGAGAAACCTTGATCACTTTTTTATACTGGAAGTAAAAGTATAGGAAGACGAGCCAGAACATTTGATTTTCCAACAATTTGTATGTATATTTGTTGGACTATTTCTTCTTGTTTGCAAGATACTAATTGTCAATAGCTCCGAATTAAGAAATTATATCAAAATGCAACTTTCCGAAGAATCTAAGGTTCGCATGCAGATGCCCTTCATATGCTGGATGGGTGGAATGGTTTTGTTGACTTCAGATTAGGAGCGCATTGGAAAGCTCATTGACTATTCCCGTGTTGCTATCCATTAGTGAGAATATCCTGGACCTTTCATCTTGGACTTATGCTAACAGTTTACAGTGGTTACCTCCCATTGATCCTCTACCTTGGTACGAATTGGCAAACGACATGAAGCACAAAGACATGCATGCTAATGAAATCAGGATACACCCGCAGTGAACCAAGACCATCCATCGTCAGGTCAGTTTCTCTGCAGACTCTGAATGCTAAAGCATGTACTAATGTCCATCTACAGACTCCTCTCTCCTCTCGCATAAGTTCTTCATAAAGAATCACCAAACGGAAATGTTTTACTAGTCGATATGGATATGGAGATGGAGATTCACGGGAAGGAATTGCGAGGCAGAACTGGGCTATAGATGGGACCACTGGCATTAACCAGAGAACGATATGACGGTTGTAGCATATGAGGCGTTCATGAAATAATGAAATGCTCAGGGAGCTTATGTTTATGGTGGATACATACCATACGAAGATAATTGTACAATAGCGCAAAAAGCGCAATCACCACTACGAAATCAAAACCATTGCCTGTCTCCAGTTCTAATTTTGAATGCCTCATTCTTTGTCGTCTGAATAATGTGAAACTCTACTCAATATGTCATTTGCCCCCGCCTCGGCAAGCCCCAGAAAATTATGAAGCTTTATTTTCGTCATCGGTTGTAAATATATTGCCCCTCGCAACTTCAACGTTCTCGCAATGACAAACATAAATCTTCCCTTATGACCGAAAACCATGCGCGCATCTCTCCCGCGCTGGTCGAGACAATTGCTGGCCTCTCGGCCGGTACAGCATCTACCCTAGCTGTTCATCCTCTAGATGTTATCAAAACGCGATTACAAAGTAACTTTATGCCCCTCTTTCCTACTCAATCCATTGCTAACACCATCAGTTCACCGCAGTACATCCCACACTCCAGCCAGCGGTCTCACTATTCTCCGTAGTCTAACCCAACAGCCTCAACCTCTACAAAGTCTCTACCGCGGTCTAACGCCCAATCTCATCGGCAATGCCAGTAGCTGGGCCCTCTTCTTTTACTTCAAAAATATCTTCGAATCGTCCCTTCGTTCTTTCCACAACCAACCTTCACATTCCAATTATGCCTCTCTTACACCCATCGACTATTTTCTCGCGTCCGGCTCGGCAGGTATCATGATTACCATCACTACAAATCCAATCTGGGTACTCAAGACCCGAATGCTGAGTTCGGATCGAAGCAGTAAAGGAGCGTATCAAAGCATGTGGCATGGCGCTCGGCATTTATGGCAACATGAGGGAGTACGAGGATTCTACAGAGGTGTGGGTATTAGTTTACTGGGTAATAGTCATGGAGCCGTACAATTCGCCGTCTATGAGCCCTTGAAGAATTTCTGGCGTAATCATTGCTCACACCAGACTCTAAGAGGCGATAGAGAAAGTTCTCAGGTCAAATTGGGGAATACGGCAACGTTGTTACTTAGTAGCTCAGCGAAAATTATTGCGGGAACGGCAACGTATCCGTATCAGGTTGTGAGGAGTAGATTGCAGACGTATGATGCGGAAGAAAGGTTTGGGAAGGGAATTAGAGGGGTTGTTGGGAAGGTTTGGAGAGAAGAGGGATGGAGGGGGTTCTATAGAGGGTTGGGTACGAATATTGTGAGAGTTTTGCCGGCGACTTGGGTGACGTTCTTGGTATATGAGAATGCGAGGTTTTATCTGCCAAGGCAGTGGAATATAGATGGGAAGGAGTAGGAAAGGGGTATAGATGAGGTAGGGAAATTTCGCGAATTGTATTTGTATTGATTGTAAGCTATCATGCGCGCCGATTTTGGGCTTCCGATGAGATATAGACCATTGTACTATAGGAGCTTCAGGAGATTGCATTGCTATCTACTGTTAAGTAGAGGATCAGTTGCCGTGTCTCCAATCACTTTTTCCAACAAACCACTTCACCACAGCCAGTCTTCCACCAGCATTCCTCCGTTTTCTCCCAAGAATCCCACTCCTCAATCATTTCTCTGATTTTCTCATTGCTGTCCACAACTCCTAGCCTGACCGCGTTGTTGCCAACATCACCAGTCATCAAAGAGTTCTTCCAACTCGGTTGCATCAGATAACTGTAACTCTCCACCACGTTCTCATTTTCAAACCCCGCTTCTCTAGCCCACTTCCCTAAAAACTTTCCAGCATGTGGCTCTGATCCTTTCTCTCTGATCATCGCTTCCATGATCTCAACAGATCTCTTGAGTCCAGAAGTGGAAGGATAAAACAGAGCATCTCCCATATCACTCTCCCTACAAGCCACAAATCCCCCTACTTTACAAACTCTCCTCATTTCCTTGATAGCTTTCACAGGGTCTGGTAAATGAATGAGTAGCTGATGTGTATACACTACATCAAATGTCTCATCCTCAAAAGGTAACTTCATCACATCGCCAATTTGAAACGAACAGTTCTTCAATCCCAGATCTCTGGCTTTTGCATTAGCAACCTCAATGACTGATTCCCCAGCATCGAGACCAACAATTGACGCCTGAGGAAGGAGTGAGGCAACGTCAGTTGTGATTGAACCGGGGCCACAGCCGAGATCTAGGATGTGTGACTTGGGAGTCAGGTGAGGTAGGAAATAGGCGCAACACGTAGAGGCGCGACGGAGGGAGTGTCGATCTACTACTGCAGGGCTGTAGCCGAGGGAGTAAGTTTTGTCAGATGCCATGGTATGTGTGATAGGTTGTTTTGTTGATTGCTGGTCTCCATGAATAGAAAAGCTATTTAAGAAGTTTCCCTCCGGAGATAAGATGGAGGTAAGTAGTGATTACGTCATCGTACTTTCCTCGATATAATATGGCGAGTAGAGAGCAGGTCAAAGCTGCAAATAGCTGAGGCTAGGAATTGAGATGTATCAAGTACAAGCTGAGCTTATAAGCAGCAGCAATATACTTGAATAAGGTAAAATCTGCCTTGGCATGCTGATTACAGCCTCATATGTGCTCTTCGGCTGATCAGACAAAAATTTCTGAGAGAGTCAGAGGCCGAGACGAGACATTCGTTGATGTATGAATATACTGGGTTCAAGTATATAAATATTGCTGCTTGCCTTCACCGACAGTAAACACCTTTCGAATCAACTTGAAAGAAAGCTTTACAAAGAAGTAGGTCTGGTAGGTAATTTGAATATCCTTGGTCCGGAGTGGTGCACTAAGAATTATCTAACTGAGCATAAAGCGGGAGAAGGTATCGTATGAGCCGAAGAAGGGTTGACAATCTGATACTTCCAGGTTTACTTGCATTGGAGCATTGGGAATTCACCGTCCAGATTGAAGGAAAACACTGATACACAATGTTCGAATCAAGAATGAACAATTTGAGCCATTTGAACAATGGCCGAAGCTGGAGAAATCTGACATAATCAATGAAATGTGGTATGGAAGTGGTAAAATGTAGATTGACTTCACTGTGCAACTATATGTGAAAGCTGGATAGGATCTTTCAGTCTGCGTCGTCAGCAGTGTTTGATTGGTGGTAAATGAGGCTTCATGATTGAACCCACCATAGCCTCATAGCCTCATTGTCTTGTCAAATGTCATGCCTTCTCTCTTTACTCTTCCGTTAATTTGTTCATAGACGCAAAAGCATATCGCCACGACAGAACTTCTCGTAATGGGATGGATACAGTTTGCAGCTCTCCACTTGCGTGCAAACCTATGTCGATGGCTACCTTGATATTCTGATTACGAGGTCAAAATTGCCGGATTTGAGTTCCAGATCATTTGTAATTGGTTCTTTGATAGGAGGAAAGCAATATTTTGAACACGTCAGATCTATATGAGTTCGATAACTGACCTGTGATTGCCCTCGGGCAATATCTATCTACAGAACCCTAAGTTCGGCAGATATAACACTGAGACGGGTGAGTTAGACTTGTGCTCGTGCTTGGATGATAATGGATGTGGATGGAAGGACGAGGATACAGGTGATGAGGGGAGCGAGCTTGAAAATGAGGCTGAGAGCATAGATAACAGTAATGAGGATGAGAAAGATCACGAAGAGGAACCTACTTCCGAGGATTAATGCGAGTACAGGGGTTGAACTGAGTACCCATGTACAAACTGCGGTAGAGGTTCGTTGGGTTTGACTACGGCGAATCAACGAAAACTTTATAGTCTTTAGATAATAGGGCTTCATCGCGTCCCAATTTCTCACGCACTGCGTGAATGACCACTTTGTCAATGATCACTTGGAGTAAATTTCCAAAAAAAAAAAAAAAAAAAAAAAAAAAAAAAAAACACAGATAGAGTGAGATCTGTGACCAAGATGGTGATTGCGAAAGCAAAGTTGAAAGTAAGCATCAATGCTTCGTGCCCGGATAGGATTGGGGTTGGACTTGGTAGATGAAGAATATACTATAATTCGGGACTAAGTTTGTGATCGATACTCATTGCAATTTGATATACTTCATGACATCTAACAACGAAATATGATGTATCAGATGTCTCATTGAGTAGCGAGCACTGAGTTCTTGAAGATTCATCGGATAATATCCATCTATAATTCGTATACTACTAGCCATAGGAGCAGTGTAGGTAATAGTATTTCCCGTATTCATTATACGGGTTGATTTAGTGGTAATTATTGAATTTCTTTAAAATATTGGCATATGTAGTATTGAAAGCTATATCATTGAAAGTATTCAATACCATTTAGTTATTCAATACTATTACTAATATACTGAAATACTGAAATTCAGTATAAAATATTCATTCCTATTCATATCAAACTATAGAATAAATATTCTATATAATTTGAACTAAGAGATGAATATTCTATAGCCTAATATAAATAAGAATGAATATTCTATAATAGATTCCAGTATTTCAATATATTGCTAGTATTCTTTAGGTACATAAAGATGTATAAGAGTAATATAACCCCCTTTCCAAACATATTAGTTGTCATATCAATATACTAATACGCGTCATAGTTTCACTGTAGTATACTATTGCCTACACTGCATAGGAATAGGAGCAGGTGCTCGTGGTGTCGCTAAGGTTACGCAGCCAGTGTTCAAGTCTTTAATCCCTTTCATGTAATCGATTTTGGTGTTGTTAAACAACGAAGAAAATACTGCTAGAATTCTGAAATACAGCATGGATATTTCTCTACACTGCAGCAAAGCTATTAAAACGTTGAGAGAAAATAAGTGAGATTCACACGTTTAATGCCCGAGAAATTGATGCGCGAAGAAGACAATTATGTGTATAATAATTTGATTCGTATCTCCAGAATAAGATTTATCTATCAGTGTGAACACAGAGTTCCCGAGAATCATGTCGATCATGGAAAACCAGATCGGCATGCACAGATTTTCAAACAAAACAGCTGGGATTCGAAAAAAATATGCCTTCTCAAGGTTTGTTGACCCTTCGTCAAAGTGTTGATGGACGGCCATTCTTCCAATTGCAATAGTCCCAAGAAAGGCAACGAGCTCGATGATTTAGAGATTGATATACACCTTCAACTGAGACTACGATCGAAAGCTAAGACTCTCATGTGGTTTCCCGACACCATCCAAAGTGCAAAAATGACAACCGACCTCCCACTATCATTGAATGGCATTGTCCCCCTTCTTATGGAGCTCTTGTTTTCTCACTGAACTCAAAATATTTCGTTTCCTGCCTCAATTTTGTGCCTTCATGACTAATTCCTTTCGTATCTCGAACGTGTCTAATCAATTCGAATGTCTCGAAGGAGCGGAGCCTGATAACCCATCCCACACTGTTTTTAATTCAGTTCTCAGGAGATACAACGTCACAGCGATAAACCCCCAGCAGAATCTCACTACTCTCACTGGTCTCGCGGATGTCAAAGGGCCTGCACCTGAACCCAAAATGCGTTCTCTTTCACGTCGACGTCCCGCATCGTGAAACGTAAATCCCACGTAGAGATATTCCCAAACGGTTCCAAACACCATCAATATCCCCACAATTGGATATATAAGTAGTTCTAGGGCTCCATTACATTCTTCAGGATTTGCGTGTGCTTTGCATGGCCATCGGTGTACAAATTGCATACATCTCATGATAAATTCGGGATGATATCTCGCGGTTAGAACGAAACCATAGACTAGCAATGCTGACAATGGCATTTTGAATTCCCAGGTTTCTTGAATGTAGTTCTAATTTTCGTCGTATCATAGGTTTTATTTTATGGAGCAAATTGAGGAAGGAACAATCCAAGGCTTAAGAATTGTTTAGAATTTATTGCATCTTATAATGGGGAAGGACGAAAGTTGAGAGTGTCGGGTATGTGTCGGATGCCATCTTTCCTTATCAAGACTAAACACACCGAGACTAGGTTTAGTGCTGGGCTAGCACTAATTTCCAACTTCTTGAAGGCCAAGCTTCGATGGAAAAGTTTAGTTTTATGGAGCATATCTTTAATTTTATAGCCTGGAAGAATTCATTGTATGGTGCTCAGCCAATGAAGGATAAGTTCGAGAAGTTAAACAGGCGCACATAGTCGTGAGATACTCTTTTGATTCGTTCAAATGATTGAATCAAATAAAGAAGTGGATACTTTACCAGAAATCTCTCCTCTAGTCTCCGAATACACAAGAGAAATATTAAAGCTGGATGCAGTTATTTAGAAAACGACTTTAGCTACCTAGCTGAAGTAAAGAAGAGTATTTTCCAGGAAAAATAGGCTCATTTCATGATTGACAAGTCAATTAACTACTTCCGAGATCATTACTGTCTTCCACTTCATTCGTTATTGAGGATATAATGGCTAATATCATTGAGAAATTACTTTCTGAGCAAGCCGAACTCCTCCTGGAGCTGTCATCCGTAGCTTCATTGCCTCGAAAGGCCGGCAGTATGTAAAACTTAGCAATAACACACATTTCTTGCACCTCTCAAGGGCTATTGAGAGCTGATGTCTCATGTCGAAATAGTCAATTATCTTTGATCTCATTCTAATCAGCGACCCAGCCCGTAAAGTATAGTCAATATAGATACCGTATTATTATCTAAGGATATTCCCTCCGAGTGAGTATGAAGTGACTAGAGGTGGAGAATTCCTATTGATCGCACTATTTCATTTACACTAGATACCATTGCATAACTGGTGTTTCCCGGGAATCTTAATGACTAGTGCAAGCCACAGAAATGCAGAGGTGCAACAAATACATGGAATTACATACTTGGAAGCTGGTACAGGTATAGTGTTTCTTGGGTGTTCTCTTGTGATAGGTCAGCACTCGTTCTCTTGGGTCGTTTATTTTACATCACACCAAGTAAGTTAAACTCAGACTCGGGATGTTCTTACCATGCTCGGATGTTGGCTAAAAAACTTGGTTCTCACAGCCTATCTCACTACAATTAGATTCCTAGACGTTAATCTTTTACGTCTAGATGAGTATATCACAACTCTAGTAGCATCTTCTCATTATTCGCCACGCCGAAGATGATCTATAAAGATAAGTAACGGATGTGTGAACAGAAAGCTTAACAAATCGTAGGTGATGATTAGATGAGCTCCAACTTTTTCCATTCCTACCTGAGCTTTCACTAGATAAATGGCATAAGTGCAACAATCTCTATAACTAACTCGCATTGTACCCACCAGCTTTCCCCTTCCAAACAGCTCCATGGACTCGGGAAATTCAGATATGCAACAAAACAAAATTCTTGCCTCTCTGGGATATCATTGGGGGATGTTATACACCGTTCCTATACTAAAGCTAGAGATGCTTCTAAGATGAAAGTTATTTCATTGTGCATGAAGCTTAGATTTGCAACAAAAGGAACTCTATGTTTCTATGGGATTTTACTTGGAGAGTCATATAGACTACTGAATCACCAAAGCTAAAAGTACACCTTGATGATAAGTTATATCATTGTGCATGAAGCTTAGATGTGCAACAAGACAAATTCGTGCTTCTTTGGTATATCATTGGAAGATTGTTTTATACTATTAGAACACCGCAGCTAAAGATAAACCTTAAGTGACAAGTTTCTTAAATAATAAAACATGTCATTGTGCATGAAGATTAGATGTGCAACAATGAGGCTTTTGGGTTTCTATAATACGTTACTAGGAGGGATATATAGACTACTGAGATAGCAAAGCTAAAGTCACACCTCGAATGGTAAGTTATGTCATTATGCATGAAGCTTAGATTTGCAACAAAAGGACTTTGATATTTCTATGAGATGTTATTGGAAGAATTTCATAAAGCACAGGAATACTGAAGCTAAAGATACGTCTCTAATGATAATTTATGTCATTATGCATGAAGCTCAGATGTGCAACAAAAGGATTTTATCATCTCTATCATACCCTATGAGATGTGATTGGGGGGATATGTTGAATTAGCGTGATTGCTGCTCATCTTCTAACTCCTTGTAGATAGTTCTACATCATTGTCTAAGAAAGCTCTCCTAGTTGAGCTACTTCCGTGTTAGAGTTTCTTTCTTTCGTCATATCCTCATGCTTGAACTACTTATCACCATTCACAGACAGCAATACCCTCCTTGCAATACGATAAGTCTCAAAACACTCCAAAACCAGACCTTCGTTTCTTCACAAATCTCAAAAAAAAAAAAAAAAACATGTAAATGAACAACATAAGTCATGAAAGTGTGATTTTTTGATTTTCAATTCTTGCACATCTTCAACTATCTAAATCTTGCGACCCAAGACGCACAGCACAAAGATGACTTCAACATATCTCGTGATTCAGAACCAATATGAAAGAAGACCATCGAAGGTTGTAGAAGCGGCTATAGTCTTCCAATCAAGGATAGAGAGTGTGATTCATTATAATGTACAATCACATGAATGAACGATATGGGATCATATCTCGAGTATTATTCCGTCATGCTCATATCTTTATTTTCGAAGTAAATGTGCTCCAAATAATCATTTTAGGTGTTATATATAAACAAGAAAAGGATTTTATTAGGCAAAATAGAACCTCAGAGCAGCTTCCGTTGCCATCTTTTCCCTTGAGTGTCCCTGATTCCTCACTAGTCACAGTCACCGTCGCGACTTCTTGCCCCAAAAAGCAATACCCAAAGTTTTCGAACTCTAGATTATTCAAGGAGATCCAGATCCTTGATAACTTAACCTGTGAAGCGGATAGTGCAAAGTTAGACAAGATAGAAAGATTTCAAACAGCCAATAACATACAAATAAACCCACAAACCATTCTTATGTTGCATATCGCCGGAGATTTCTCGCCGGCCAAGAAGTATACAAAAGCCAATTTTTCAACCATTACAAGTATGAACATAGTATTGAGAAAACACTTCATGATAGATAGTTCCGCACAGCCAATAACAAACCCCCAACCTTCCAACCCATCCTTACGTTGCATATCATCGGAGAATTCTTCGGGAGCCAAGGAGTATACAAGGACGCCAAGCTTTCGCCGTCTCAAACTCAAAGTGTAAAAACAATATCGAAAACCGAAGCCGAAGTCGCGTAGACACATTCAGCCAATCGCCTGCGCCGTCTCAGATCCCATTCAATTGTTGCACATCTGCGAAGTTATCTGGGAATAGTTCCCTTTAGTCAAGAATCAAGAACCAACCACTATCCAACTTCCCCCCCCCCCCCCCCCACCCCACAAACCACACACACCCCCAACACANCACACACACCTCCCCCCCCCCCCCCCCCCAAAAGAAAACTTCAAATTCCACATTCAAGCGCGATGAACCATGGCGTTTCCAAAACCCATCATAACAAAACCCAATATTCAACACCCCACATCAAATAAGCAATGATCATCATACCCTAAACCTCCTAAACCTCGCTAGTTCTCGTTAGTTCCTTCTCGCGAAAACTAGCGAGAAACTCAAAAATCGATCTACAGAAACCCGTTAAACAACATTTTCCCACTTTGAAATTCCCGGAAATACATACATTGTCTGATTTAATATTATTACCGATGATCTGACCACTTCACCGTGATGTCTTGGCTTTCGGTTTCGATGAAGAAATCAGTTTTATAGATGTGAAAGAGGTGTGTAATTGTTAATACTATGAATCTAAGATGAATTATTCATCTATTAAAATCGCACCTTACATGTTTACCCCTAACAATGATACTCAATTGAGCAAATCGTCATATTACTAACCTACATTGGTATAATGTATTCCCTACTTCTTGATTCACTCGCTCATTATTGCCACCTGGGCTAGTAATTATTTCCAAACCTGATGGTTTACCGTAGCTGCAATTAAGTTTATCTTCAGTAATGCCAAGGCTTAGATAGAGAATACTAATGGAAGACACGGGAAAAATAAGACGTGCAACAAAACTTTTGAGATGCAATTATCACCCAATAGAATAGAAGAGCAAAGAAGTCATTTTATCCACTAATTTATTTTTACCATTTAACTGATCATTTCCAGATTGGGGATATCCGAGGCTTCCAAGCTTGCTTTAAGTTTCTAAAATATTAAGCCCAGAAAATACTATTAACAGAAGACACTGGAAACATAAGACATGCAACAAAGACTATGAGATACAATTCCCATCCAGTAGGAAAAAAGAGACCGAAGAGAATTCAATTTACAATACTGCCAAGCCAAAGAATACTATCAAGAGAAAACACGGCAAAACACGATATGCAACAAAAACTCTCCAAACATAATTCCCATCCAATAAAATAACAGAAATTAAAAGAATCAAAGAGAGTAGAAAATACGGGAAAAATGCGATATGCAACAAAACTCTCCAGATAGTAGAATCCAGAGGATCGAAAAGTCGAAAGAGTAAATGGTTCATTCTACAAGATCTCCACAGAACTCTCGATCACATCTTATCTTGTAGGCTCTCCATACCCATCCATACCCATCCATACCCATCCATACCCATCCATCTTCATACCCCAAAAATACCATCCACCATCATCCAAAACCCGCGATATTTCATCAGCCACAGAGTATATACTCAATGAAATACTTCAATATTAAGAACACTAGCGGGTGTATGTATATATTAACAGGACACTACAAAAACAGACTTGTGAATATCTCGCGATGTATCGAATTAGATATCTTGGAAGTTGTTAGCATCATTTATTAGATTGAAATAGTCAAGTTGTGAGTTTTGATATGAAGTAATTGAAGAACGAATTTATTAGAAATTTCGAAAGTTGGGAAGTGCTATGTCAATCCATGCACCCACTGGTGGAAGTCTCATCTCATGTATTGATTTAACATATCAAGCCGTCTTATTCCAACCCAAAAGATCACAATATCAATCACCAATCACTCAATGCCTCCAAATAGATCTCAGAGAATGTTTTCGAAAACGCTATATATGTGTAATGCTGTCTCATTTCTATTATGACGAGCCCCAAAGTTCTATACCCAACCCTGTCCTCTCTATTTATAATCCCATCCTGGCCTCTAATCCCTTTTCCCTGAATGAGGTTGAATTCTATAAGCACGCTATAGCTCTCCCCCTATGGATTCGATCATTGATAATGATCTCCCACGCCCTGAGTTTTTTGCACATTGTGCTTTTAACCTATACTCTGATTGGAATAGATATAATCTGATTCAACCCTCTTAAGAATTGGATCCTAAGGCAGGCTGCCAAATTCTCTTACATTTCCTCGCTAATAACGGCCGTAACCCCGTTCTAAAACCAAAGCCCATGTCCATATCCACATACCCTGACCATACTCATAATAAATGGTATCAGAATGTATCTCTAAAACGCCGTTACCAATGTATGAGGATCGACCATGATGTAGGTCTCCTCCAAAATTATAAAAACCTCCTCGGTATATCCAGACGCCTTGAGAATTCTTTTACTCAACTCCTTTCACATAATATTACAAACCCTATCTGAGTGATCCGAATTTTTGTCCTTATCTTTAGCATCTGCGTCCGTAGTTTCCTTGCTTCGCCTCTTACCCTTCTTACTACCTTTGCGGGATATTCCACCAGTTGCTTCAGCAGGTCTTGCGAGATCTCCATTAGTACTAGAATCAACAGGACCATCTAATCCCAAAGCAGGAAGAGCAGGCACAGCAGGTATAGATTCTTTGCTCGTATCTGGCCTTTGTAGAGACTCTTTGCTTGCCCTTGATATCAAGTCTTTAAAGTAGGACCTGCGGTTTTCTGACTTTTCGTTCGAGGAACTTTGTGGTCGACTTCGAGATGCCTTGCTCCTCCGAAATGTTCTTGAAGTTCTGGCACTGACCGGCTCCTCACCTGGCGTAGCAGGGGCTGATTCATTGTCTGATTTTTCTACGCTGACACTACTCGCATCCGTGGCCGCAACGCTTCCTCTTCTGTCATCATCAGGAAGATTAAGACTTCTACGGGATCGATCAACTTCGGATGAAAATCTGACAACAGAATTCGAACGATCGTTAGGTGGCGGGGTAAAATATCCTTCGTCATCGCCGCTGCCACTGTTTAAATCTGGGCTGGCCTTGGAAATCTGTACATCTATACTTGGAACAGAAGAATATGTGTACGATGGAGGTGTCGTATTTTCAGAGAATCTTGCCAAATCTTCTGGGGAAAGGTTTGCTAGAATAGGAACAAATTCATACCACAGAGTGACTGGCATTCCGTATTTGCTGTCCTGCTTCAGAGCTGCATCAATGTCTACCTTGGCTACTCGTCCCCCCCTTGCAATGTCATCATGGACTATCCAGCAGTCATCAACATAAGCTGGTGGATGTTGACCATCTTTCGGTTGTACAGAACCCAAGTCACCATGAGTCTCCACATCTAAGCGAATTAGCGATCTATAATGTCCACTTTCGAGTGATCCTTCGTGACAAATCATCGATCGAAGTACTAGCTCGAAACAATCCGAGATTGCTATCTCGTTTGATCCTTCATATTCATGGACCAAGTGTGGTGGTAGTTTCATTTTCTTTGGAATATCAACATGGGTGTTATTCTTTTTCAGAATTTCTTTGCCGTCTGGTCCCTCAACATTGTGATATCTTTTCAGATCAAATCCTAGCATTGGATGATGGTTTTGTTTGATCCGTTCCACGAATTCTTGATTGTTTGCAGGAGCGGGTTTGGAAAACCAAACTATATCACCAATTAGTACAGGTACAGATTTAAGTGGAGCAATATTTGAATTTAAATGGCAAGAAATAGGAGACCAACTACTGGACGGACGAATCAGCTTAGATAATATGAACGCGTCGACTTCTCTTTCTTTGCGAGTAGACATGCGACTCGTCGTACGATTTAATGACCCTCCATCATGTGTGACCTCCCGAGTGAGATGGTTTTGGGATGATGACTGCCCATTCGTCTCCATATGGCTTGGAGATACAGTGTCCGATTCAGCTTCTGTGTTCTCGACATGTTCCGAAGTTGGCTTTTTATCAGTATTAGGTTCGGCTTCTGTGGTCTCCACGTGTTCTGGGACTGGTTTTTCGTCATCGTCGGGTTCGACGCGTCTCTGAATCTTGACTAAAGACAACAAGGACCGTTCTATACATTCTTCGAGCCGCAAACGACCTGGCCCCTCATGATCGGTTGAAATGGAGATTGGAAGCGTTCGCTCCTTGGAGGTTCTATGATCATCCTTTTCGCGGATACCACCATGTTCATAATCGACTCTCAAGTCAAGCATTGGCCAATCGAGAATATCTCCAATCTTCATGTGTGCCTCAGTCGGGTCTTGCTCTTTGCGTTTATCCAAGTCGTCCCAGCCGCATTCGATCAAACTATCCAGGATGCGTTCGGTCTGTTTGGAATTAGCAAGTCAATAAAGTATATGGAAGGCAAAACTTACAATGTTAACTTCAATCAAAATGCCCGATCTCATAAGGTTTACCCATAATCGAATTAATTGGATCAGGTTTTGTTTGAGAGGATCTTCGTAGAAATTGTTGAGTAGTTCTTGAAATTGAGTAGGGACTGTAAACAATGAAGCGAGAAAGGAATCCAGCCAACAGGTAACTCCACGAGAATTCTGTGCTCCGAGCATTGTTATTTTTGGATCATATGGATATATGACCCCGGAGAGCGAGTTATGGAACACTAGCAAGATTTGATGTGCTTTCTCGACATTTCCATTGGCATAAATTGAATTCAGACAAAACAGAATTTGATCATCTTTAACATCATTGTGTCCATCGGATTCCAATAAGCTTCTGATCCGAGAAATCTATTGTTCCATTAGCAAAGCTGTCCGAGTAGTCAACTGTGAACTAGTCCAACCTTTTCCTGATCTTCATCTTGTTCCTTCTCCGACTTCGAGTTTCTGATATGAACAAACAACGAGGTAAAAATGTCAGAAACTGATCGACTCTAGGATAAGCAAGAACAACAAGTTAGTAATTGTGAATCTAAGATTGTATCGTCGTGTCATCATTGCATCGGAAATGCGCCACGAAGAAGGACGCTTTATGAATAACTGCCAAGCTTCCCGCCCCGAATGCCAGGAAGATCAAGTAAGGAGATATAGATGTCGCAGGCGCATTACCTTCTTCTCTGTAGATTTCTCGGCCGACTTGTTGTCTCTTGATTTGTCTCGTTTGTGTGAAGTCTCCTTATCCTTATCCTTATCCTTTCTGCTGCCAAATTTATTCATGATGAAGGATGTGTTCGTAATGCTCTCTGAGAGACCCGTATGTGAATGTTGGTGTTGTAAAGAGATCGGTCAAATGATTGGAATAATAGGACCCTGAGTTTTGATTGTTGATTCGAATTGTGTACGAGTAGAAATGGGGTACGATTCAACGTTGGGAGGGATTGGTATACTCCATATTCCGAAGACGAAGTGAATGAGTGATTGATTGCGTTTTGGAACCTTTCGCAGATGAGTCCGAGGCGTCTTATTAAACTTTTAAAGAGAGTGAAATTGGTGACTGTTTTTTGTATGATATTTTGAGTGTATGTAGAGGAAGTTTGAAGCAAAAGCGGGTGTTGTTGTGGTTATGGTTGTAGTTGTTGTTTCTTCATTTTCATCGAGTGGTTACCACTACACTACCTAGTACCTACCTACTGCGGTAGGTAATCTCGACTCCACACCTGTTGTAGGTCGCTCGTTCGTACTGCGTAGAATCTTGGTGATCCTTCCCTCGGTGCAGAATGGAACTTTCTCCGAACTTTTTTTATAAGGGTCGGACGATAAATGATAATGCTAATCCTTGCTGCATGACACGTGCATGGGGTTTGGGAACTACTACAGAGTAGGTAGGTATTCAAAGATCCGTCAACCAATCAAATAACATGCGCACTGGCTTGTTCCCTCTTGGATATCATTCAAAATGTCTTAGATAAGCAAGATTTACTTGGGAGATCTTGTGGCCTGATACGGAAAAATAAGGCACGTCTCGAGATATTTTTTGATATTGCTGTTGGGAGGGTCGATCAAAATATCCCTCGATATACCCAAACGACATGGCTTTACGAGAATTGCCCTCGACTTTATGTCGATTCTCGAGGAGGGAAATAAGATCAACACCCATATCGATAGGGAGGAATTGTCGCAGTTATGCATCTGGTGAAGCGGTTGCCGCAAAAGAGAGTCAAGAAGATTTCCAAGACCTCGAATCGCAATCTTCATTTGCTTCAACATCCGTACCAAATGAAGTAATTGAGACCTATGACCCTGTAAAGAGGGCACAAGGGCGGAAGAGAGAACTTCCTTCCAGTCGGTATGACTGCGACAGATCCCAAGTCAGAGAGGGGCAATGCTTATACCTTTTATAGATACCAATTTCGATCACCGAGATACTATCGAGGTCCTCTCCATCCTCATCAACCTCCACCAAAATCAGACCCATCCTCTCGAGAATTCGTTCCTGGTCCATTCGGTCCCAATCGTCTCGAACAAACCTACAAATCAACCATCTCCCACGACATCATGACCATGGCATACGTTCATAAACCACCTGGAACCGTCACAATTCCTAAAGCCGATCGTTTAAGAACATGGGACGATTCATCACCATATCATAAAGGCAGACCAAAGAGAGGTCCTCGTGGTGGAGATGTTTTACGTCTCATCGAACAAGATATTACTTGGCGCAACATTCCTAAGATCGAAGAAATCACTGTTCATTCAATGGTGAAAGGTGCACTTGGAGATTCCGCATACATGCATGTCGCTGGTATTTTACTACAATCAATTACGGGTGTAAGACCAGAAATTCACAAATCAACACATAACGTTGCACAATTCGGTATTCGAAAGGGCATGCCAGTTTCTTTAACTTGTACTATGAGAAATAACGATGCATTGGAGTTCCTCGATAAGTGTATCAATGTGGTATTCCCAAAAATTAAGGATTGGCAAGGTGTAAAGGGTGAGTTTCTTCGGTAGATAGGTGATAGAAGGAATGCTAATTTAGAAAGGCTCAACTGGAGATGGAAGTGGAAACTTGTCATTTGGTTTTAATAGAGAAGGAACTATTTTATTCCCAGAAGTTCAGGTCAACTACGATGTAAGTTTTACATTGATGATTTGCATGCACATTCAAAACCTAACATAATTTTCTAGATGTATCCACCTAGGTTGATTCCTGGATTCCACGTTACAGTCAAAACCACCGCAACATCCGATCGTCATGCCAGACTTTTGCTTAGCGCTATGGGTGTTCCTTTCTACGGAAAGTTAGTTGATTAAATTCGATCTTTCACAATAAAGTGTATAAGACGATATAAATCATGTGTAAATATAGCATGTAACACAAAATCATCATGTGCAACACACCTGGCTTCAAGTTTTGTTTTGAATCGCACAAGTGATCGCTTACAAAGGGGATATAAGGTTACTAGGGGAAGTAATCGATCCTAACCAAATGATTTTGGTTATCAAGCCCATAGAATAACTGAGAGCACCAAGGCGTGAATGAACACAATCTCGAGCCTTCGCGCTACCTCATTACCCTTCGTGAACCTCTATCCATCAATTATCTCAATCCCTCAAAATTTCTCTACCACAATGCTGCACCACCCCAGCCTTCCCAGGAATAAGATAAAAGCAACACTTGAAATATGCACATTATTCAATCTTCGATATTCAACAAGTCAAACTTTGAATCGAATTTTCAGGAGTCTCTGACACCTAGTAATTAACTTTATTATATTCCGCTTTCTACATCCGATGTTATATAGTCCATTTATACACAAAAACCACATGCTCTTCCTTCTGATATACTTCTGAAATACCTGTATCATAGTTTACATCAGCTTTTTCTTTTTGCGCTCATATTCTCTCCTCAACCACTCCCTCCACTTACCTTCCTAATTACCCAAGTTCTTTCCCCAAGAGTTCTATATCTAACCATATAAAGCTTCTAGGAAACTAACTCGATCTCTTCATCTCTCCAGCAAGAAAAATAGATATTTCCATGTCATGCAGAATATCACCCGTTCTGGGAATCGAAGTACTTCCCTTGAGGATCGCGGGCGTGATTTCTAACGAGTTTTGGATTGTGCGATTGATGACTAAAGATTGATTTTGAGCTTACATCCTGGGTATCTTTCATTGCTACTTTATTATTGTTGAATTTTTATCTTTGATATTACTTGTTGTCGTTGTTGTGGTATGGATTACACAGTTATTGTCGAACCCATTCTCTCTGAATAGGCTGGACAACAAAAAGACAGTTCTCATCGCTTTTCCTTACTCAGAAACGCGCAATGCACTATAATATCATATTCATCCATACTCAACCGCATGAAGACAGGATTGTTTCGTTACCACAGTTTACCTCGCTGATTCCCCAGCCCCGGTGTGGAACAGTTATTGAGAAGACATGGACACCGAGGTCAAAAGTTCTTATATACATCTTGTGAGGATATTTGGCCGTATTGGGTAGCTTGCATTGGTTTCCCGAGTGGTATATTGAATATGTCAATGGGGACTCATACGATCCCCTCACATCTCTCTACCCATCTCCAAATCCACTTCTTCTCTCGCTCATCGAATTCTCTGAACGGAGTTGTCATTTTCTTCCTTTAATCTTCATATAAATATCTCCATCCAGAAACCCAGTCAAGAAGAATTCGAGTATAGACTCGAAAGGAGATGAGGGATGGAGGGCGTCTCTGGTCAGTTTCCCTCTTCCTTTCTGTTTTCTCAAATTTGCTATAGTAGAACTAATTTGTCTAGGTTTTGTGATGTATAATTTTGAGGGAACTTGGATTGAACTATCGATAGTAATTGAATTACCTGGCAACAACATTGGTTTGAGCATGAGTAACAATAAATTCTAAGCGATGATAAGAATCAGACGATTACCACTAGAAAACACATTGCAAGATGTCTCACCATTTCCAATCTCAATTGTTCCTAGATTTTATTGGAAATTTGAAGCGCAAGTCGTCCTTGCGAGATCTTGCTCTCACCTCATTCTTTGATAGTAGTGTCGGGAATAGATGATGTCCATCCAGTAGCTGATTGTACCAGAGAAATCTTGAGAATGAGAGACCAAGTATGTATCTGCAATTCAAGACCTTTTATATTTCTTTTATGGCAAAAATAAAGGAAATTCTTGAGGGAGTGGATGCAAGTAGTGTTCATTGCGCATAGGCATTGATATTCATAGGTTCTTTGTATGGTTTTTAGACTGTTCAGTCTCGCCATTCTGTTGAGTATGCACATGTCTTCACTTTTTTTGTTCGGGCGCACATCTCAGAATTTGATTTGAGTGTTATATAAATGGATGCTGAATCATACTGAAACAGCGGGCGCAATTGTAAGCGTGGAGTACAACGGGTCATTGTTGATGGGATGAATCCTGTGGCTCTTTACTATGGATCTTGTTCGTAGATGCATTCTTTCGGGATCTCGAAATGAGATACCGTTGGCATTGCCGCTCATATAAAAAACCAGTATTGCAATACAGTTATTCAACGACAATTTAACACCGTCAACAACAACAACAGTCATAAAAACTAATGATAAGTGATAGCACCTCCTTATCATATCCTATGATCATTCTACACCTCTAGTCTTGACTTGTGAATATGTCAAGATTATGGGAAGCCGCTCATACACCAGTTATTTGTTAGATTTACCCCTACGAATCGACATGGGTAACGCATCTGGTGAACTATGCAGAGCGTATAGAACGCGATAAGGAAGGTGCTATTAAAGCTTTATATACCCATCTCGTGTGAAAAGTAATGAGAAAGCGGGTAAAAGGAGAGTGGTAGATGGATGCAGGCTTTTTAAGCATGCAATGAATTGGAAAGTGAACGTAACAGTGAAGCATGTGGATAGTATGAGGAGGCTCTGGATTACCCAAATTGGCAACTCAGAGGACGTAACTGATTAATTCACCATCTATACCTCTTTTGCCACCCACTTTCATTTCTCTATCTCCAGCCAACTTACCCAAAAATCCCCTCGTTGATAGTTCGACCAGTATATAAACTCCCACTCTCCCAGCATCAATTCCTCATACACATTCTCGGAAACACTCTGGATTTTACAGTATGGAAGCCGCACCCTGTTTATCTCGCTCACAAACCCTTTGCTCTTGATTCTCATATATCCATACTCCAGCTTCTCTCTACGATTTGATAAGCTGCCAGTGTCTTCTCTGAGTCCAAAAGACACTGTTGTTCTTGAATTACTGTTGTTTTAACACATTTTTATCGCCAATACTATTTCAACGTTATCGAATTCTGGCAGTGGATATTCGCAGTCTTGATTAATTATCCGAAACTCTGAGTATTGTGAAAGACGTGACTACAGCTTCGCAGCCTGTATGCAAGTTTGATATAACGCAAAGACTACTTATCCCAGAAGCAACATAGCTTCCTGCAATCATCCTTAATTCGTTTACTGATAATTGAGAAGTAAGCTTACGAGTGGCTTAAATAATAAAGCTTGATTTGGACGCAGAAATAAGAGAGAAGTTGTGAATTGTTTAGTGGAGAATATGCTCAGCATTGAACGATTGGTCAGATATGCTGGGAGGTAGGAAATTGGGCTTGAACTATGAGATCATGTGCTTGTGCGTGTGATTGGGGAGAAGTGAGGAAGTTATATTCACTATTCGTTCTACGGAGCTCGAATGCCCCGGGAGTCCTCTATTTAAGAACTCTGCTACGCTTGATTTATGTGATCAGGCATGGATGAGCGAAGAAAAATTACTCTAAAGAGAGCCTGGAGAGTCATTCAAGGTTATATAAGATCAATCTACTTTATCATGCGATAGAGCTAGATTACTATTCTGCTCTTCGTCAAAGTTTCGGTGGAATTATTCAACAATGACAGCGAATACGCCATGTTGACAGTGGTGATATATGCTCATCTCTAATAAACTTGAATCGGTATACACTTTCAAGGTCCCAAGAAGTTATACCCAGAGTTCAAAAACACAGGACTGACGTGTTGAATACATAATTTCATATAGATGGCCAAAGTGTGGATGTAGCAACCACTGTATCTCCCCCTTCCTCGAAGCAGCTTCAAGTCTAAGAGAAGATTAATAGAGGGTGAGATCGATGTGTCAATGGAACTTCACAATGATGAATAAATTTCAACGACGATAAAAACCGCATAACCTCGACGAAAAATTAAAACTACTCTCTAAACATGCCGAAGAAGGAACTATCTGTGTCCAATATGCTTAGGTTCGCATCGAAATGTTGACGTTAGAAGTTGGTTTCCTTAAGTTGTTCCACATCCCTACTTAAAGTTGTCTATCAGCAGCAGGATATATATATTTCTTCATGAGAATTCGGTGTAAGAATTACAAATCAACATTGGAGGCTGGGTCCCGGGAATCTTCAAGCCACGTATAAATAGTTTTCGATTCTCCATCTCACAAAGAGCAAAAGTTTCATCGCGCAGGCACACGCTATGATTCATGCTCGGACTTCGGTCAGGAGTGGCAAAGAAACTACTGTCCTGATAGGAGTCTGCGTGAGCATACTTCCAAGCTACGCTTACCCCAGTTTCTTTCTTCTGTAGAGAAGAGCAGATCAGTTATCCTGATTCTCATTATGCTATTGGGACAATGACAACTGTTCCAGAGATAGTCAATCTAGTAATCTAGCGACGATTAAAAAAGAAGTTACAACAACAAAACTCATTAATGTGCAGAAATAAGAACCAAAACTTACACCACGACTCAATTCAGAACCTGACACTTTTAGCACCGTGATGTAAAAGCTTGCCAGGACGAAGAAACCCATTCTCTGTCTGATTTGTTTCTGTGATAGCTGAAGATCAGGATGAACGGAAGCATTCCAAGACGATGAATGCGAGCTTTATATGCTCAGGACAATGTCCCTAGGATACTAGACAAATGAGAGTGGAGGACCCTGAGGACGGAGAGGGAGAATCTTTATAGTGAATGTTAGTTATAGAGTTGTTGTGTGGGGTTGTACAAGAGTATATAAGGGGTGTGCATGGAAAATAAATTCATTCATCATTTCAATCATGAGAGAGGTGAGAGAAGCACTGCAAGGACGATCAACCTTCCTGTGGAAGTAGAGAGAGCGTCGGAATCTTGTCTACCTACGTAAATCGGTCTTAGGTCCTAAGCCAACGTTCACTTTAGAAAGATAGAGTCATACTAAAAAAGAAATCGTATCATCCGACAACTCTCGTGAATGACAGCAAAAGCTCTCAGTGATGATCAAAAGACGAATATGAATGATAATAATCTGAATATCTCGTCCGTGTATGTGTGCAATGGAAAGTACCGCACCTCAAACCTAGTAAGAGCGAGAAGATAATCGACTCCAGCTCCTCATTATTGCTCCTACGAGCCACTCACTTTATAGATGAGGCTTGAAGTTATGGGAATGGGGAATCTTAAATATAGTTCCAAACGTTGTGAAGGGCTGAGCCGAGAAGTGAATATATGTAGTGGACTGGTGTCGGCTTCATACTAAGTATAAAGTATTCTTTTTCTATGATAACGCGAGTCTACGAACAAATACTATTTGGCAAGACTTGTTCTACCGATTGGTCATTCTAGCCCTATCATGGAATTGGACTTAGAAAGCAGAGAAGAATTGAAGCTATCCTGTTGCTAAAATACTTCAATTGTAAGAAAAGTGATTCAAGCAATTGTATGAAGCTCACAGTATATTCTCCCTAGATCGATTAATGTGAAAGAGAGCAGTCTGAGAGCAGAAGAAATATACTGAAAGAAAAAGTGGTATATTGAAAGATAGTGGTATATTGAAAGAAAGTACCAAGAGCTTAAGTGTATCATGGCGACCGATCGAAAAACGAGAAATAGTCAACCCGATATCCAGGCTTCAAAGTGACAGCCGCAGCGCCAATTCTACGACAAGAAGAAAATGCGACTGCGGTAGAGAGGCTTTACATAAAACCAGGGCATGTAATCATCTAGTTTATTGGATCAAACAAAGTATTCAATGCACGAAAAGTTTTTGAATATTCAAAATGGTATCAACACTTTAAGTTATTCAAGTATTTCTTGATAATTTATAGCCTTTTGTTATTAAGAAGAATACAATAATGTATTTCCCTTATGCAAGAATAGACCAATGGCTTTATACTTAAAGAAATGAAGAGGTGCTTATTGTTGCAACAAATCGCTAATTAACCTTTATACAAACTTGGATTGTGGAAGGCAGCGATGAAAATAAGAAGAGAAGTCTCAGGATCGAAGTTGGGGTCACAGAAAGGAAAAGTCGTCTCTCCTTGACAAGCCCAATTTTGCTTTAAAGTAAAAGCAGTAAGGTTTCGCTATATAAGTTCGTTGCTCAACTCACGTCTCGTCATAACACGCCATCTCTCTTGAGAAACTGCTACTAGATGATTGAAGTGCAATCTAACGTCATATCTCTTTTCGATGTTGGACTTGAAAATTGATGTCGTGGAGCTGAGACGGGGGATGATTTTTGTTGGAAGGTCGTTTTGAGAGCTGAATACCACGCTCCAAGACATATGAGATTTTCCTCGTAGCATAAGCATCGCCGTGGCATTTGGAACTTGGTATAATCGACTTTGGAAGTCCAACAAATTTGGTTCTTAACTCAGCTTCGTTCGGGGAATGTTTCTACCCTCTCGCCATGCCTAACTATCATATCCCAGGTGAAGGAACACGCCCGAAAGTAGAATTTAGATTGCCTAGCCATGATCTTTCCAACCATTTGGGTTTAGATTCAGCCCAACTATTTGACCCGGTCTAGGAAACAACTTGAGTCTTAAATTGTGGGGTCAAAAGGCTGAGGCTGACACATCGTGTGTTTTGAGTCCAACAGCGGTTCATCTCAAAACACATCCTAGACTATGAGCCTCATCCTTATCCAAATATCGCCACCTCAGCCTTATGCACGATCTATTTTGGTCTCCGTATACCCTACTGGCTCCACGAGTAACGAAGATACAATGTCTATATCTTCTTGTGGGAAGGCACGTGAGGCTTTCGGACGCTCAATATGAGCAAGGGGAAGGCGATGAGGTAGAAAAGTGGCTTGAATTGTAATCGAGGACCTCGAGGTGGCATGTCTATTTTTGTATGACGGAAAACCTAAGACCAATAAAGAATTTAGAGCAAATGTAGGTCGAGGAGTAGAAGCCGGGCCGCATTGATCGACAACTAATAATTCGAAGTGGAGTCGTGATTGGCGTCGATAGTTTAAGGTTTAGATGAATTCTCCCCCCTTATTCAAATATTCTACAAGACCAAAAGAATAAGATTTGTTCTATGGAGGATTTCTTGTCGTGTAATTTTTATACTTGTTATTGTAGAAAGGATGGGATTGTGGTCTGATCGAGTAATCAACCTCATTTGCTTATATAAGATCCTTGCACCGTATCAACTGATCCTTTTCCTAAAATTGCTTGGCACCGCCTCCAATGTGCAACCTCATTTTTGATCATCCCGTCATCCTTCATGATTGGATGTGGCAAGAGGCTGAGTTGTCCAGCAGAGACACAAGTCAGGTTCCTTCTCAGCCTATTGTTGGGTGAGAATAAGATCATGGAAGGAAATGAAATGAAATGAATAAGTATTAATCTCCTTGCTACCCTCATTTTGTTCTTATGCTGGAAGTGAATGTAATCCGGCTGCTTAATTGACTCACAAACGTACGACATCACAGCAAGGGAAGATTGAAGTGAATCATAAAGGCTTGGGGCGGTGATAGGGAACAAATTCAGCGTCAGACCTTTCAATATCTAAATGTCAAACCCCAAGCCGCCTTCATCAACCCAATCACCAGCGGAAAACCAACAGATTTACGATTATTATTCACAGTCAAAAATGGCACATCAACCCCAACAGCCTCAAAAAAGTCTCTGGGATCGTGAACCAGCAGATGTCGCAAATATGCCACCGGTCTACACTCAAGAATACGAATACAAGGCGCCAGCTCAACCTCAACCTACACACCTAATGACTGATGGAAAGGGAGGTCCGAGGGAAGTTGTATATGTTCAGCAACAAAAGGTCGAAAAGAAACACAACAAAGATGATGTCGCTTTGGGATGTTTTGCAGGATGTGCGACAGCTTGCTGTTGTTGTGGTTGCAGCGTGATGTGAAGTTATGGCTGGAATTGTGGGTAATAGGAGTTATCGCAGGCTCATGGGTTATTTTGGATATAGGGCAGCTTGCGAGAACAAATGAATACCATCGCGGGGTAATGGAGTTTTGGCAATTTGATATCGATTGGCATTTTGGAAAACTTGCGGTATACATCGACGTACGAGCAATTATATTTGGATATAATGGGGAACTGTAAAAATGCTATGGATATTGGCTAGGTTGTCTGCGGACAGGCGTTTGGTTAAGGAGATGGTGCCTTGCATCAATGATACTTCGTCAAAAGCTTTTCGTTCATGAGTTTCGTGTATTTCATATTCAGGGAAATTGGTCGACGTTGATGATACTCTCATCAACTCGTGGCATCTTAGACCCCAAAGAATTCGAATAGATATCGTAGGCTATTTACAATACCAGTGGTATTGAGGTTGGCCTGCTTTCTTGGTCGTTCTTCCCTTTCATTCTTCGGCTTTTGTAGTAAATCGATTTTTTTTCGTTTTCAACAACATTCCTAAACTCTATAGAATCCTTTGTGCTCTCAATTTTGTCATGCTCATGTCCACTCTACTCCTATCAACTCTCGTTGTATCATTATCTATTTTTGTTGTTTGTGCCTCATTTCTAACTAATGCCTGCCCTGATGAACGCACAACAACTCCAAAGATCAACATCACAAAGATTGCCAAAAAACGAAGAAGCACTCGCAGTCTCAAATTTCAGTCTCGACCCCATTCCCGACCTAGATCTCCCATCTGAGATCAAAGCGCAAATTTTCAATTACCTTGATATCGAAGATGCAGGATCTTTAAGATTGACATCTCGAGCTTGGGCTATAACCGGGACCGAGAGACTATTCCGAGATGGCTTCAAACTTCACCCTCATTGTCAACCAACAGATATGGATAGGCTGCGTAAAGTATCCGAATGCCCGCATCTAGCTCAAACAATCAAGTCTATAGTCATATTTCTAGATTCGAGTGATGCGAGAAAATGGACTTTTTACTTTTCAGATGCGAGAGAAATTCTTCGGAGACGAATCGCTAATGAACCTGGCTTCTGTGATCCCGTTCACTTGGCAAAAGCTTTCAGCAACCTTCCTAATTTCAAAAGCCTCACGATCACCTCACTTAGCTATCCGCTTTCAGAAGAAATGTTTCAATCAACCTCAACATGGATTCCTAGTTGGAACTCGACAATCGAAGAAGAGCGAACACAATTTATGGCAGATGATCTCTCTCAATGGTATTACACTTCTATTGTAGCAGCGATCAATGCGGCTGGTGTAGAACTTTTGTCCGTTGAATTTGACTGCCTACCCATGGATTGTTTATCATCTCAGGAATTAGGATCTCCTCCTTTCATTCCCCTACAACCCTCTCTGCATCGACTTTGTCTTTTATCCGAGTGTTCTGACCATCCATACAGATCTCTCAGTGGTCTAGTCACTCCTCTTGAGCAATTATCCATTGGATTCTGGGACTATGGATTTACATCCTGGCAGGATTCGCTCGTTGCTCAAAGAATCATCGACCTTTTGATTTCGGCACAACGTCTTCGGAGACTAGATTTAATGTTTGTGATGAATCTCTCTACAAGCATGACACCAGACTTTCAAATTGCATGGAAAAGTTCATTCTATAGCATCACAATCCCTCGTTTGGAAAGTCTTCGTCTTCATCAAACAGACATACCAGGACCCCTTCTTGTTTCGTTTCTCGAGCGACATCGGCTTACTCTCAAGAACTTGCATCTTAGCGGAGGATATGGATGCGGACCTGGCAGCGGCTGGAATCATCTCACACGACCTCAATGGAAAGAAATGCTTACCTCTTTGAGAGATAATCTCTCGCTCCAAAAATTCGAACTTCTGACGTATGACGATAGAAAAAATATATATGACTGGAATTGGAATACTGTTCCGGGGCCAGACGTAACGTTTGCGAAGTTGTTGGAAAATTATGTGCTAAGAAAAGGTCCATGGCCTTTCTTGATGCCGTTGGAAAAGACAGAACGTGATTATTGGGGTTGGAAAGTTGATGCGGAAGTCTGGGGAACGTCGTGATTTTGGTAGTTGAAGTCCTGGGATGGATAGGGAAGTGGAACTTGTTAGAATACTTACTCATAACCTCTCAAACCTGTAAAATCAAATTGGGAACTTCGTGTCTTCGTGTAGTAGACAAGTGTAAGATCGCAAAACCCTTGCCTACGTTGCACCAGCGCGGGTCTCTCTTAAAATTGTTAGCCCAGCATTCGTTTGATATCGCCACAGAATGACATGCCCGGCATAAGGGTGTGATCAGACGACAAATCCAGTCACAAACAATCCGCCGCGTTCAAGCATTGTTGATCTTTTCTGGTAGATACTCGAAGTTGATTAGTATAAGATTTTCATTGTCAAGATTATTATTGTCAATTTTGTCATCATTTCTCAGTAAACTACTCGTACAGACCTAGAAGGATACATTAAATGAGTATGTAGACTTAATTTTCGATCGAAAATCGACTCAACATCTCAAAGTATAATAAGAAAAAGCATTCTCCCGCTCCATAGTAGCCTAAAGAGGTTAGGCAACTCCCTAGCAGGGTGTGTTTGATTCGCCGTTCAAAGCATGTGTTTTGTGCTGTTAAAGGAAAGTTTCCTGGCTTTTAAATAGAGAGATTCTGAGATAATCTCGATGTTCATCATGAAATTGAGACGCTTGTGGTCGCTTGCTTTGCAGGATTGTGTGTGAGGGTGATTTGGTAGCTGATCTTCGAGCTTTGTTGATACTATCCTGCCGCTCAAGATCAATTCCAT
The DNA here is from genome assembly GCA_004786125.1 of Botrytis tulipae. Lineage (NCBI taxonomy): Eukaryota > Fungi > Ascomycota > Leotiomycetes > Helotiales > Sclerotiniaceae > Botrytis > Botrytis tulipae. The sequence goes on from PQXH01000087.1 coordinate 131,649, forward strand.
ACGCTTATTGAGAGACTGCATCTATAAAATCAGAAGCATACAACAGTGTTTTCGTCGCTTATATCTCATTGATTCAATCTCAGTTACGCTTGAATAAGTACGCTGACGAGAACTGCACGAATGGGGTAATTTGGGGCGTATATCTCGTCTCTCGTGTCCCATTTGATAGATATGGAAAAGTGACAACGAAAAAAAAAGTACAGTCAACAGAATATGACATACGGTAATGACCATACATTTTTATCCGCCTGGGAAATAATGGTAAGATCAATCAGTCTCTTCATTATGGTACCACCGGGAAAGTAGCCGGATGTATTCAAACACACGCCGCAGAATGTGCATATTCGCGAAACCATGGCAGCAATTGTTCATTCTGCCTATGTGGGAAGTTGGGTTTCACGCTCCGCCTCTTCCTTTATATAGCTATAGATTTCCGAGAACTTCCTTCATTAACGTTTACTGGTGCATCAACATCAAAATTAATAGTTCAATAGAATCTCTTAGTACAGGATTTACAAAGTTAGATTGAAACCGAATGGGTCTGATTTATGTTCTTGTGAATTTATTAAGAAATTGGGCGGAACGAAATGAGTATAAAGTTAATGTCCAGACAAATTAAGCACAAAATTAAGCATACACTCGAATAAAAATACACCTGGGCATATACCATCAATTATTTGGACAACAGATGAAGGCATTAGGATAAATTTAAGTTCCAATTTGGTTATGATAGAATATCACAGAATAACTTGCTTCGCCAACGCTTGTAATACAACATCGCTGAATCACCATCTTCCTTCGGATTAATCTTATCAGTAATCAATCACCGCCTGCTGAAGTCTTCTAGTTCTCAACACCACCACTAGAGTACAAACTAGCAGCAGGCTTAACATCGTAAGACTGCGAAACATCGACACCGAAAGCCAACCATCCAAAGATACCATCAGCAACAGTCTCACCCAAAAGCGAGTAGTTAATCATAGGATCAGAGGAAGCAGCCTCATCAACCAAAATGGTATCCTCAGAGTTCAAAGTTAGTTCTTGGCTGTTGGTGGTGTATGGAGAAACAGCCTCGACTTGGGTAATCAAATCTTGATCGAAGAATATTTGTCCAACGTGGGAGATGACTCCACCACCATAGGTACCGTTCTCATAGGTCGTTCCGTTGAAGTGGACGAGGACATGGATGTGGTTTGCGCGAGAGGTGTAGTGACCGGGGAAGAGAGTTTGGAATTGAGCAACACCTTCGGAGTCGGTTGGTTGGAGGCCGCGGAGGAAAGTAGCATTGATGTTGGTGGCATCGGCGGAGTTGCCGTTAGATGAGGCGACAATACCACTGTATACACCGGTAGAGTTGCAGTGCCAGATCTCGACAATGGCGTTGGTGACGGGATCGCAGGTAGACATATCAATTACTTGGGTGTCGAGAATGAGATCGACTCCCTCTTGTTCTTCGGCGATGTCTGTTCGGACATATTCACCCGAGACGTCTGAGCTTAGGTATCAGAATTTGCTAGTATTTTTGGATGGAGATGAAACTTGTACTTACAGTAAGGGCCCTGAGTGACTTCTGGGCTGAGAATACAGGAGTTGTTTCCGGAAAATACAACGGACTCATCAGTGGTGTTGTCATAGTTTACAGTAGACAAGTGTGTGGTGTTGAGAACAGTTGCCTCATCTCTTGCCTTCAAGTAAGGTTGCTCTGTTCGCAAAATGGATTAGTTTCTCTGCATGAATTTGTGAAGCAGTGGAGTACAGTGATATTAAACTTACCAGAGCTGATACCTCTCTTCTTTCTCTCACTTTTAGCAATGGCAGAGCGTCTTGCGACAGCCGCTTGCTCAAGACCTCTAGCCTTCAACTTTGCAGAGCAGTGGCTGAGATCACGGGTCTTGAGTTGAGACATGAAGGAAGCTCTCTCGGCAATCTCTTGTCTAACATCATGACCTGGGTGAGCAATGACAGAGGTAGCCAAGATGGCTGAAATAGCTGCTGCTGAGAAATGCATTGTTGGATAAGTGGTGAGTAATCGTTAAAAAGGTTGTAGATGCTAGAAGACTAGTGCTAGTGATGCTGAGGATGGAAAGAAACGATTTTCGAACAAAATGTCGTCCAATTTATATATCTTCTGTCCTCCCATGTTGTATCTTCCCCCTTCAAACTTCTTGCCAATGCCGAAGGAGCTTACGAATTCATCTTCAACTGGCAGTCCAATATCCCCAGGGATTGAGCAGAATAGATTAGGTTCTACGTACCCGTTGCCACTTCAATCGTAACCTCCATCTTTTCACTTGCAAAAGAAGAAGAACAACACCTCAACCAGTCTCCATAGGATGTCACTAGCGACGTCCCGCTAGCACAAGAATAATCGTAACAGCATGTCACTGCCGGCCTCCCACTGGCAGTATAATGAGAGAAACGCAATAGACGGTTTTTACAGGAAAGCTCCATGCAGGTACCCGGCGCCGTCGTTCTTGGCAGCTTATTTAGTACTCTAAAATCGCACTGACATATGTCGAGGTCAGTGCATCAAGTAAAGGTATATTTGCAACAAGAAACATTTGATTTGACGGAAGAAAAAAGGATGACGGATCTAATGAGCCACATTAGCACGGCACCCAATGCCGTGCTGGACAGTTGACGCGAATTCTCCTTTGAATAGTCTAGAAAGTGGAGCAAAACGCGCGTTGTGGGCCTTGGCATTGAAGCATTGCCGCCAAGGCTAGAGTCGACCCTCCCGCTTAATATTTGATCCGAGGCTATTACTCCCTTGAATATCGAGATCAGGCTGTGCAATTTCATATCTTTATTGATGGTAATATATAGCATTGAAAGTGGCTGTATATGTAGATTCTAAGACGATCGGTTCGTCTCTAAAAAGAAATCGTAAGGTTCATCTGGTAAAGTCAATGGCAGTACCAGAGCGAGTTTCGACATCCCAAGATTATGATTATACCACCAATTTAGTTGTTGGTGTCCGATGCTTACTTTGCTGCCATGGTGATGAAGAAATATCTTGATGCCAGTGGTCGATACCTCGGTCCAGATTCATCGACTTTCTGTAATGCGACGTAGCCATGAAGTTTAAGCACTTGCAGGTTTTTGAGACATGTAATTCATGCGAAATGACGGTAATGATATGTGTCTTTTCTCACTTTATTCTTTCAAGCCTCATTAGGGTATGGTCGGATCAAAAATTAGTATTCCTCAAATCGATGCTGTTGTCGCTTTGGCCCAAACAACGCACTTCGCAGACGATTGAGGAAATCGCGATTTCATTGAATTCCATGACTTCGAAACGGTGACCAAGTATGAGGTGACATGTTTCCATAACCAATGCATCGGATGTGATTGGCTTTTCAATGTACCATCATATGAATGTCCAGCCGAGCTAATACCGTACCGATGGGAGGGTTATGCGGCGTGTTATTTCATACATGAAGGATAGTTCTGAGCCACAGGTACTTCTGGCCAGCTTTTGATAGCCTTTGAATCAAACAAAGACACTTTCTCCATGCATAATTCCTAATCTCTCGAGGAATTTGCACAAGTGACTGCCAGAGTCATAAGTATCGGAATATCTTCTTATCGATAATCTCTGCGGTGAGTAGGTAGTAATTAAGGTGCCAGTATCCAGACATGAAATCCGGTATCAAGTAAAATAAGTGTCGTAGAGCAGAGTGGATTCCGTCAAATCCAAGCGTGAGACAATGAGAGGTCTCTCTTGATGTCCAAGCGAGAAGCTGTCGGAGTACGTAAGGCCTGAACCGATTCCTGATGATGGAATTGGTTAAGAATTTTCCTGGATAGTTCTCAATATCTTCAATCGAAGGCGAAAAATAAAACCCTTGCCTACGACCCATTTGACACCAGGAGAAGGGACAGGTGTTCTTGGATATTTCTCTAGCCTTGTCTGTATCGTTTTCTTCTTTCGGGATTTTGAATTCCCAAACGACTACCTAGACATAACTATTCCTCGTTATGTACGGCCTCCTAATAGTTCCTAATCTGATAAGTTTTTGAGAATTTTTTGAAATGGAATGTGGTGCCGGAGGGAATTCTGCAACATTTGTTCTCCTTTGGGACGGTAAAGTGTCATGTGACCTCCGCATCACCTAATATCATTGGGGTTCATTTTTAAAATCTGAAGATACCCATGAAAGATTTAACGCTCCGGAAAAGAAGATTAAGTGAGATTCAAGTACAAAAAGTGGAGGTCGTTTTCACGCCGAGCTAAATTGAACATCAGAAGAGATTTGGGCAACTGTCGCAATCTTGTGTCTCTGAGCGTCGAGAGTTGACTCGAATGCTGGCAAAATGAGTGAATTTACTTCCATGAAAAGCATTCGATTCGAATCTCTTGATCATACGGGAGGAATTTTGAGTGCTTAGGCTCTCACGTGCTTGACAGTAGTATCTAAAGTTGGAATTGTCAATTTCCACCCGATTTCAAATCGCGTGATTTGAACTCCGAGGGGTAGAGAGTCAGACTCCGGTACACTTGATCCTGAAGAAAGTTGTATGGAACTCAAGTGAAAAAGAAAATCCGTGTCCACTTTTGATTTTGGCGGACAATCTTTGATAAGATCAGTATGACGGAGTGAGAAATGACCATTATCCTGAAAGGTCGATCCTCCGCATTGTAACATGATGGAAACGCACGGCAGCGGCGTATAGTCTTCAACAAGCCCCGTATTTCGTCATAATAGCATGGTGGCGCGTCTTTTGATGGCCAGTGATAATCAATGTCAGGAGTTGCAACAAGAAAACTAAGATTTAAATCCTAGAAACAAATTCATGCCCCGGTCTAGATGAAGCAAGCTATTGCAATTTAGGCATTATACAGAGCAGAACCATAGTCTTTCTGCCTACATCATTGGCTGGTGAATATAGGATGTGATCCCAGTCCAGTATCTTGCACGGGGTTGAAGGAATCAGTGTTCGCGCCCGTCACTTATTGATATAATAGGTTTGCTCGTGTATCTGTCAGCAGAGCAGGTGGCATGCATCACAAAGTAAGTGGCAAAGAAAAGCTAAATATATCCTTGAATAGCATGCAAAGCCAAATACTGCAGCTTACGGGACTGAGTCGTACAACCACCCTTCCGTGTCGTTCTTCAGGTAGGCAAAAAGTGGGACGTCATAGTATTGGGGTACTTGAGATAATTCTAGACCCTCAGAATTGATCGCATGGGAAAAGGTCTGCACGCTGGTAAAGGAGCAGGGACTGGCATTAGTTCTGCTGACCTTGGATGCCCAGGTGTTGAAATCCCAAGTTCGCGAGTATTGATATTTGATCAATTTCCCTCTCGATTGGTAGAGCCTCGATTGTTTCATGGTAGAAGACCAGTTGTAGGTGTGATCGTATCAAGATACGGTAATTAATATCTCCCTGGCTCATGTCGTCCGTCACGAGAGTACACCTCGGGGGATCATTCTGTCAAGGCTTAGAACTAATTCATGGTCGGGTGATGACACTTCGAACGAAGGCAAAGTCCACACTGTCCCTACTCTATCTCTTTAACACTAAATAAGTGATTTCTTTCGTGGGAAAGATCCTGATTCTGAAGCGGTCAAAGATGTATCGCCGTATGGTCTTTCCACACAGGGCGGTAAAAACGGAAGGTTCAGTGGCAAATGCATCGGTTATGCTGTGGAAGTTCGGTGCAGAACCCCATTTTCCAGCCATTTAATTCCCCATAATGTCCGCGCTACGGCTGTATTCAAAGACCGGCTCGGCAAAGATTGTTGTCAGTGGCAAAGGAGCGAAAATGGTATTTCTTGCATGATACCGAGGGCTCAATCTGTAACTGTCGCACGATTTTGTGTAGTAAACATGTCACTATGAGACGTGGCACCATGCGTTGAAGATCATGGCCTTGTCATACTGCTTGTATATCTGGGTCTACACTGCGGATGTAATACCCAGATATTTTGAATCCCATTATGTATTTCATGTAACTTCGATTCGATATTTTCAACTCGAATTTTGATAAGGACATTCGGAGAGCAAGCAATAAAGTTGATCAATCCAAGTCCGAATGAAGGTTTCGCGGATATTGTTCCATCAAAAGGCATCTGGAACTGTTGTAGTCTTGTATCGCGGCCACATCAAACTTTCTTAGAATAATATAAGAGCCTTGAAGTGCCATGTGCAAACGTAACTGGCCACTCTGTGTGACCTTAATTGAGATCAACACAAATGTGGACAGTAAATTCGCACTGAGCGTGGTAGCATTTCCAAACGTTAACCCGGCGTGCATTGTGTAACGATTGGCATTGAACTAGCTACCTTGTTTTCATGCAGTGGTCAATTCGTCTCAACAAAGAGATACCATGCAAATATAGAGTATCATTCTCATCTAAACTTTCCAGTTCTGGAGGTCGAATACTGCTCCAGTACAAGTAGGATTCTAAGATTTTCCACAGGTACGAAGTAATGGTGGTATGGTCGTACCTTTTGCTTGTGATCGCGCGTGCACAGTTATGAAAAGATATATTAATTGTGACAAACCTGCATATATAAGCACACAAAACATCACTGAAAGCTCATGGTGACACATAGAAATATGACCATAATCGACTCACTCGAATCAGAGCAATCAGAGCACTTACCAATAATGTAAGCGCACATATAGCCAAATCCGTTAACCGAGCCAGATTGATGGCTCACATCTATAAAACTAATGCACCCCACTACGGTCCGTACCCCTACTCCGAAGCTCCTTTTTGACTGAATTAGGTTTCGGAGTATCCAAATAAATTCGGCTTGAATTGTTGGGCACCAATCAACGAGAGTGGAGCTGTAGATCAACTCCGGAATTAGAGTAGTTGTATGTTAAAGATTGAGATTCACCAAAGTGCGAGATTCGGTAATATACTCCAAAGAGTAATCATCTAGCCAGCCTCGGTTCTTTTTATCACTCACGCAAGGGTGGGGTAACTCTTCTGATTACCAATTACCATCTTTACTACCAAATCTTTCATTCCGTACATATATGCATTCGGTACCTATTAAATGACATAGAAAAATGATTGATATCGCTACACCTAAATAGCTTGGAACGCCCGTCGAAAGCCTTGCCCAAATGTTGGTTATATAAATGAAAGGATGGAGTAATATCCAAGAATGCAAATAATTTACACGCGGTCTCGAATCGATTCAGCAGTCTGTGGTGAAATTTCTCACCCTTTGTCTCGTGCAACTTCCGGAGTCAAGGCATGATCCCATTTACATCGGTTTCGTATAACGGGATATCGATAGGGACAGCTTCGTCCTACAAATGTAGATAAAAACCCCCTTCTCCACGGCAGGTACGAAAGTAATTCTTGGCCACCTTGCATTTTTGAATTCTTGACCACTCCACAAAATCCCACTAGTGACTTTATTCCAAAAGTGGGTATTCAGATCCTTCAACACTCGTGTATACATCGTCTTATGTTGCCAGACTTCTAGCATTAGCCCTGGATAGCACTTTTATTCACATCGCCAAGTCCTCGAAGTTTGTGTTTGCCGAAACATCACTATGTCTTCAAGATCTTCTACCTCAGAACCACCAACACCCTCTTTCTCAAAGCCAGTCCGCTCTTGTGCCAATTGCCGCAAGACAGAAACTTCTATGGGAAGCTTCCCCAGTTGTGAACGGTGCAAAACTCCCTACTGCTCTCGCGATTGTCAAAAGGCCGACTGGCCGACTCACGAACCAAATTGTAAAGAACGCTATAAATTCAGTATAACAATACACGGCGATAACATTCCAGACGGTTTGGACATCGAAGCTTTGAAGAAGAAAGCCGAACAAGATGGTAAAGAGTTCCAGTTTATACAACTGCCTTCGGGTCAAACTGGCGGCGGATCGAAGGGAGAAAAGAGGTAGAAAATCAAGCTTGGCAAAAGAAACCATCACATTGATGATTGGACGGATATATTCGATGGTCTGATTCAGTTGTGGTGATAAGTTCTTTGGCCAATGCAAGGATTACGGCGAATGATCTGCAGAATGTTGGCAGTGCTGGTACTTGGAAAACAGTAGGAGAATTGCTAGTTGGCGATAGACGATCGCAATGGACTGAAATGGATTCCCATAATAGTTGGATGAGGATACTCAACCATCATAAAAGGCGTGATATAGAGGGCATTCTGGTTCTTATGCAGGCGGCAAGAGCGATGGAAGGTCGGATTCAATGCGACGTTGAGATAGCACGTTGTGCTACACACATGGCATATCCATTTCCATAGTCAAACAATGTAACATAGAAATGTGACATGAGATACAACGATGTCGGAAGTCCGGAGTTAATACTCAGTATTTCCAATGGGTAGTCAGGGCCCTACCATAAAAACCCTTTCACTATATGAACACGAATCAGCCTTCAAGACAATTTCAATCCATTTTTCCTCATTTGAATGTTAACATAGACCCAGTCACAGATATTTTTTGAATATGGAACTTACTTCAGATCGTTGCACAATTAGATTCCAGTGCCTCACCTGTAATAAGTACCACATATCAGCCTGTGTCAAGACACTTATGGAAAGAGGTCTGAAGAAGGGGACCTGTAGATCATATGCCACTCAAGGATTCCCAACAAGGTCGAAGGTCACACACCTAAATCGAGATAGACATCTAGAAATGTGAAGAAAGAGTAAATTGGACTTACATCATCACATTCACCGTCAAGAATTGTAGTGAAGATTATCGGGTTATGAGAGCTCGATGATCAACCTCGAAATAATTTCTGTCCTCACTGGCATCATTCAATCTCCACGCTCTTTCAGAGTGAATCCCACTTTCAACCTTGAAATATTTGAAGTCAAAAGCATCTTTGGTTTTGATAGCATCATTCTCCGATCAAACAACAGGGTCCCTTTTACCAGCAACGTGTCTCTCTCTGTCGGATTGTAGACCATCCTTATCCACGACAACATCCAGTCTGAAAAACAATGTTTTTGGACTACAGAACGAACGTCCTGGCTCTTCGTTAAATCTCGAAGGTGAGTCCTAGTTCAGAACAATCAAGGGCCAAGACTTGAGTGCCAACTCCGGAGTATCTATACAAAAGACAACCGAGACACCTTCGGTGACTTGTTCTGTTTGGATATAATTCGGTCATGCTTAGCAGAATCGTATGTTATTGAAAGCATATGCCCGGGCGAATATGCGATATTCGCCACACAATATCATTTTGAGACGATTTCTGGGTCATCAATTTTTGTATTTGAGTGAGACACTTTTAAGCATGGATACTTGAGTCTCATTTCTTCTGCTCTAGACTTCATGAAGGTCTGTATTAAGCTCGCATCGGATTATGTATACACCTAACCTTGCGCGAGGCAATGTTGTCCATGGTGCTCCAGGTGCAAATTCCCAAATTCACAGGCAAAGTTCAATCCAGCAAGTGCGAGAAGTTTCTTGCACTGGTCAGAGAAGGTTAACCAAGCGCTTTTTGGGGTTGAGACAACTTACATCAGGAGTTAAAGTTCTGAAGTTCATGTTGAGGAACTTCGTTTTTCATGTCTTCCAAGGAGGAGAGGTGTTGGTTTGGCTTTTTTGTGGATAAGAATGAGTATGATAAGATTCCTGATCGACTGAGAGAATACTGATCGTGCTATGATGGCTAAGATCATGATGTCATTCTGAGATCATGGTTCGAAAAGGATCCGCTCTTGAGTGCGGGAGGACCCGAGTCTGAAGCTTACGATCAAGGAATCAGAAATCAACACGTGATTTGCGCCTCCATATGTTGACTTTTCACACATTTTTATTAAGTCGTGAGCGAATTTCCTGGAATAGAAGGTCATATGTCTTGCCAAGGAGAATTGGCGATAAACTCAAAATATTTCAAAAACCTCACGGCACCTTCCAATATATGTACATCGGGTCGGGTAGCTCTACCCTAATACCTTAAATTTAAGCATATTTTCGATCGATATCCACTAACTGTATTCATGACTGAATACGAAGTTTCTATTGGCTCTTATGGTACAAGCAAGGAAAGATTGGAAGTTCTTGAATACGCGAGTTTTCCTTCCCAACCCTTGAATAACGAAGACCACGTATAGCTATGGAGTCCACCTTTGTGAGGTCCACAGCGAATAGTTCCTTTATCTGACTCAGGGGCTGGCTTGGCATGAAAGCGATCCAACTTGAAGAAATCATTATGCATAATTTCAAACACGTCAAAGACCTCCTTGGTGAAGCTAGTCTCCAATAAAGTCCCCTATCTCTTGCAAATGCGCAGCATATATTCACCCACTCCATAAATACTTCTGTCGAAGAAATTTAATCTCATGTTAGCCCTGTCTGTTGCCAAGCTCCTTCTTATCTTTCCTTCCCTTCGCCCCACTTATCATCACTCTCTTGCTGACCCCTCCTGCGTAACCCCCTTTCACCTCGGGAACCAAACTTATCTTGTTCAGCTACTCTGGAGTACTCATAATGTGTAAGGCTCCGGGCATGGTAGTTTTGAAGTGCGGACATGCCCTCAAAAAGAACTTTAAAGGATATATTTCTAAGCTTATGGATTTGAATATGGTCCATCATTCCTGCTATCATGATTATGGCAGTCTTGCGGCGTTTATCAGCCAATAGGGTATTGTGGCGCTTATGGTTCTGTGCGGCTGTGGTCAGCCGCAAAGGTTGTACAGACATGACTTCAAACTATCATCATAAATATAATACAGCATTCTCTTGGATTTACTTTCAGATCAACCATGGAGACATCACATCCTAGAGCAAAGTTGAAATACAAATCTCTCGGCTCTAGAACCGCGATTCGGTTAGTCGTGATACATCCTGGCTCTGGAGATGAGCCTATCAGATGTCACTTGATACATACCAAGTTAGGTGAAATGGCTTACGAGGCATTATCCTATGAATGGAAAGAAGAAAGTAATGACGATCCGATGATCAACGTGAACGGTGAAAATATCACTGTTCGAAAGAACCTGCACGATGCTTTGGTGGACATTAGGCTCCCTAAGACTAAGCTGCATATACGGATCGATGCTTTAAGTATCAACCAATCGAACACTTCAGAGAGAAATGCTCAAATCAAAATCATGGGACGCATCTACAGTGGTGCTCTAAGAGTTATTGTTTGGCTAGGAAACGCGGCAGAGAACAGCGACACTGCATTCAGGATGCTCAAGGAGATTTCTACTCACGCCATTCTCAGAGGGACTGATGCGACGAACTCCGCTGAACACTCCAATCAGCTTATGAAATTGTTCGACGGTTTTGATCATGAGGAATGGATGGCTCTAGTCGCTCTATGTCAGCGTAAGTACTGGTCGCGTATCTGGGTATTACAGGAGATACATCTGGCAAAAAGGTATAAGGTAAATTGTGGCAAGAAATCCATGGACGATAGCGACTTTCATGATTCTATCGCAATTTTTCACGATGACAACTTGAAGACAGAAAATACTACCGAGTACTTCCGTATCATATTTGAGAGCGCCGTGTCTACGCATAGACTGGCGAAGAATATTCACTCGCAATTCAACACATTGCGCCGCTGGATATTAGTCACTTTGTCTAGAGGATTTGTATCTACAAACCCCCATGATATGATTTATGCTTTGCTGGGAGTTTCAAGCGATTGGCAAGATGGTAGAGTGTTACTCATACCCAATTACACCAAGCCATTACCAGATCACTTCTTTGACGTAGTACGCATAATAATGGCGAAGCCTCTGGGAAAGCATTCAATCGAAACCTTAAACCGGCTGGCGGAATGTTTTGAATGCACCACAGATCCGAGAGTCAAGAAATTTTTCGCGGATCTAAAACCAGTTCCCAAATCTTACTTAGCTCAATTGCAAGATTTGATGCTAAGCTTTAAATTCAGTGTGCGAAGATCTCTCAATCTTAAGTCACTCGGCCAATAACACCTACCAGATCTCTCTGGCCTGGTTATCTGTGGGAAACGGCACCGCAGCTCAAAGATGCGGTACAAAATTCTCAAGACCCAAACTCGCCAGTACTTCGGGCTCGCTCTCCTTCGAGTCAAAAATTGCACAGGAATTTGGCTCATGAACTATTGAACTAATTTTCATCGACAAAGCTATTTTTTTCGTCCACTCCTTAGTCTGCCGATGATTTCTTCAGCCATTTTATTGATGGTTTTCCAATTCTTAATGTCATTTTCCAGGTCCTTTTCTCCTGTCTTCACTATTCAAGACAATCCTTTCATCACTCGACTAATTTTCCCTTCGTCTGTTGACACATTTGATGTACGTTTATATGAGACCCCTGGATATAGAGTGAAGGGTAATTACTTGCGTCGCAGGAGGAATGCCTGTACTGTAGTAAAGACAACGACCCGTTTGATGAGTTTTGCCATCTCAAATACATATTGAGAACGCCGAGCTCAACTGCACTGTATTTCTAAAGCTCAAATATACGAAATTTAATTTCTCTGACGGGGTTTCCGTTCATTAGAAACTGTATATCTTTCTTTTCAGAAAAATTGTCTGCTCTCCATTTGATGAACGACAGCGAGATTTTGAGAGACAAGTGCCTAGACTCCACAGATCCAGTATGTGTTCTCAAGTACTGCCCATGCCTAGGTACATGCAGAAACATATATTTTTGATTCCTTCGCCTCTTTCATTTTTCCACCTTCTCATATTCTCCTTATTAACTCTACATCAAGCTTCTTATGAGGTAAGTATTATGAATAGAATAAGCTATCGATAAGAAGTTGGAGCCTGTGATGCAGATGAGGGGTATCACCTGACCATATTCGTGTTAGATTGCCGATAATTGCCCGAAACATTGGTGGAGTGATGTGCGGTTGATGAGGAGTGGTGATTTATGGAGTACTAGTCCTGCTCCTGCTGCCACGGCCGAGACTTCAAGAAAGGCGGCAAAACATTAAATATATCTCAATACCCATATTCGTCGAGAGAAACTCAAAGTCTCATGATCCTTCCTGGAGACCCTCACTAGTTTTTGCTAAAGTATATCTGAATGTCTACTCGGGTCTTTGGTCCGAGAAGAATGTAACAGTCTCTTCGTATACTTTATCTGCTACGGCGTGCTCGAATGAAACTTTAAATCTGTCTTGCCTTTATTGAGAGTATCGCATAAACTATTTTTGGCACGTTTGGCTTTATATTTGTTCTTTGAATTTTTGGATTCTCTGGAGTCCAAATGAATAAAGGTTGAAAAATATTGTCACCCAAAGTATCAAAGACATCGACGCACAACTACGCGAAATACTTCCAAGGATTCTTCAGATAAGTTGTGAATTATTATTTTAAATTCGAAACACTGACACTATCAGAGAGAGCTTGGTAATTGTTGACACAGCAGCTATCAGCTGACACAATCATATCCAACCATGAAATTTCTCCTCTGTTTCTACAGCCGCCAACCCTGAACTAAACCCAGTACTCGTCTGTCGTAATATAAAATCAGTATTGGCATCCTCCACCTTTCGGGCAACAGCCGTAACGGCATTAGCCAAATGATATCCACCTCGAGAGCTTGCAGTCGCAAGCGAGCTCAAATCATTATAATCAAAAGTTGTAAGATGAGTCCAGCCCCGAGTTCTGAAGGCTTCCAGTACAACAATAAGTACAATTGCAAGATTGACCAAGAAAACAGAGTATACATAAACAGGTTGGCCGAGGCGAACTGCGGCGTAAGTGACTGTCGCATTCATGGTCTTGATATCGTTCGCGATCATCAATTGCGCGCTCGCGTATGCGACTAAAAGGTCATCCATCATTGCTGTGACAGGATTCTCGATTCCCGTCAAATTCATCTTTTCATTGGTGGGACAGATGCCCTTGAAAGAAGAGCTGTCCACGTAGGTTTGATAATCAGCGACGCTGAAATTCAGCGCAGCTCCAATAAAGCTCTATAGAAAGTCAGATCTACGTCAAGCATTCAACTAAAAGCCATGGGACATACCTGATAAATACCAGTCAAGTCTTTAGAAGTCAACTCAAACCATCGTTCAACTACATGCGTAAGAATCTAACTGGACAGGGTTTGCTGTTCAGAGGGATCTAAGTGGGTCACATCTACTCAGATTTGTTTTCCACCATTAAGGTAAATTGATAAGTGATTGCGTCTTCTCCTCCCCGAGCCACCCATAATCCAATAGCTGCGACATGGATCCGATCAATATAAACAGCACTGAGCACATATATGTCGGTATTGTTGAAGGTATGTACTTTGACGACTTGTAATACCAGACAGCTAAAGCTTCCAAAATGGGTTGAACTATGTGAACAAGAGCCATTGATGCGCAAACTCTTTCGTTATTTCATTGATAGATATAAAATCTAATGACAATTGCGCGAGGTCTCGTTCTTTAAATCCATTGGTTAGATGATTATTTCAATCTTGTTAAGAAACTAGAACAAACTACATATCATTGAGTACCCACAATGACCGCTAAAGTATTTGCACCCTGAGCGTGTTCATTAGGATTATTCCAAAACGCCTTGCCCGGTTCCAATAATAACTTCCAATCAATTCACATCATAATTTCGAGATCCTGTGTTATACACGCTTTTAACTGCGACGTCTATAAGATCTAAGAAACGATCTCGGTCCAGCAAGAGATCTTCCCAATGCCATTCCCGCTTTTGCCGGCGCGAAGGTGCTGGCACTTTCGAAGCGTGCACGCTGAGATATGTGTGCGATCGGAGACCAGCCAGATTTCGAAAGCCCTTGTGGTTGAGTTCTTCCGGTAAGATCTCAACCATTACTGACCGTTCGGGAAGAAACATACCATGAGTCAGGCCGGCTCCATGAACTCCAACTAGCACGTCAGTCTCACGGACTACCTTGACTTGTTCTGAGAAAGATAGGGATTCGAAGTCAATATTTTGGATTTTTACATGGGGATAGCGTGACACGAGCTCTTCTAGGTAGGAATCTTGATCAACAAGTCGTCGTCGGCGTCGATTGATGAAGGTCAAAACTATGTCCCCATCATGAGGTTTCCAAGGATCCACATTGTAGAAATCAAGAACTCGATCAGAAAACGAACGTAGTAACTCTGAAAGCCCACAATCGTGAATTTGCCAGTCTCCTTGCCAAATAGGATTACTTGCACCCGGCAATGGGATTATGATATTCTCGAATTCTGTCGTCTCGAGAAGCTCGTTAACTCTGATTATCGGTCTCTGTGCAGTCGCGGTCCAAAGATCTATGTAAGGGCCGTCCTTATGTTCGTCTAGAATGACTATCTGAGTGTTTTCTATATCTTCAGATGTGTAAAACGGAGCGTTTGTTTTAGGATCAATAGCCATTTTCAAGAGATCCATGGTCATGAATGTCGACCAAATTTCCATTAGGCAATGCCATAGATTCCCCTCGCCTTCGCGTTTGACAAGAATGGTATATTTCTTTGTGGTAGAATTTGAATTGAATTTTCTAGATACCGAGACATAGTCGTCAAAAATGACTTTCGTGCCAGTGCCGTACCAGTAAGATCGAAAATTGTTGAAATCGGGGTACCCTTTAGCCTTTTCCTCTCCATCCAAGGTTCGAATCTCACATCCGAGATTGAACTTCTTTTGAGTAGGCTCCCATCTTGCTGACTGCCCGAGGCACAGAGTATCTCTACCTGACCCAGGCCACTTGGTCGTGTGGAAACAGGTTAAATTGGTAGAGGAACCAGGCTTACAGTATGCAGTCGCAGTATCACGCGTATTCTCAAGATATGGACGACCATAACGTTCGGCACAGAAGGAAGAGTGGTAAGGTTGAATATTGTATTCAGTGGGCGCATTTATCTTCGAGTTTGGAGGAACAGGTTGTGCCTGAATCTCATTCTGGCTCGGCCATTCCGGAAGTGCATACCGAATTGGAGCTTCTCTCGATGGATGATAGAAAAAAAAGATAACAAACAAGAGAAGCAAAGCGACAGAGACAAGAGCTATAGTTCTGAACCTTTGCAATGGGAGAGAAGCGATCATTTTCACGTTTATTCTATACAAAGAATGAATGATAGCCGTGAGAATTATAAAGTAGAAGACAATCTCCCAAGGTGCAATATGCTCGAGAGATGAACATTGCCTCGTACACGGAGCGCTAAGCGCCTGAGACTATAGCGACCTTCCCCTTCAGCTAATTTCTGCATTTCCGGCCGTTCCATGCTGCTAGGCCCCACAGTCATGATGACAGGGCCAGCACGAGCCTATAGGAGAGCCGATATAGCCCTACCCCCGCCTCCCATTCCGTCCCCTGTTCTCCCCTTAACCCTGATACCCGTGGTTATTCACGAATTGTACACCCAAATGCAAGAGACGAAACGTACCATTACCCCTATTGCCGCGCGCTGGTGTGACATAAAATAGATGTCGTATTCAATCTATAAGTAAGCGCAACTTTAGATTGCAACTAAGTATGCCTTCACTACTATGTAGGGGAGGACTAGTTCTTCTTGCCGCAAAATGTAGCCTTACACACCGGTCTCAACGGTTAGTTCTTAAGCTGAAAATTTTTGTTCGTTTAATGACATGCCAACCTTTGCTGTGATTTGCTGATAAGTTCAGGGGCCCTTGTAGGTGCAGGACCTTGCATTGTTGTCGTATAATATCAACCAATCAAGTTCACGTATCATTTGCGTTTATGTCGGTGGAGTAAATTGCGGTTTCGGTTAAATAACCGCCCCAACCTAATTGTCATGTCACATGCATCAATATCCGGAATCCGGATACCTAGCTAAAATGGTAGGGGAATGCACCACTCAGCATGAGGCTCGAGCCCTTTGAAAGATATTAATAAACTTGGGCTTTCCTTGATAATTCAGAAAGATCAATGCGTACAATGGATGATAGGTGATTGCCGGGGGTCAAGTGTAATCCTGCCTTGTGCCTAAGTACCTGGTTGATCTTGCTACTAAGTCCCACATTATGAGATAATCTAGAAATGAAGGACTCACAACCCAGTTTCGGAGGTTTCGATTTTTCAAACTCCTCATAACATTGAGCAGTTATAAACCACCTTTTTCGAAATGATAAGCTTGAGCCATGCGCTGCTTGTGCGTAGTTATTGGATACCGGTGTGGTGGGTTAGCGCTGGTTGAATATTGATCGGATGTTATGGCATGTCCGGCCAATGGATCAATAGTTGCTCAGATTCAACGCGACAGTCACCATGATGGTAGAGAAGCCCCTAGTTCGCCAGTCAGGCGTGGGGTCTAATCGGCGAAGTAACCCAAGTCTTGACACTTGCACATTTTCGTTCATCGGAGTTGCCCTATGGAGGGAAACACTATTGTAAGTTGCATGTAACCAACATATGTATACCAGGTTGCGTGAACAGCATACATTTCAAGGCGTTCTTCTTTCTTCTCAAGACACAGCCTTTGTTGCATCTTTATTCGCATTCCTTTGCTGCTTGTCATCGCTATGGCTTTCTGTGGTCACCTGCGATTGATGTTAAGACTTTGGCTACTTTCTTTTTTTGCCAGGCTTGTATCTGCTGTCTGTAGTGTTCCTCCTATCCCTATACGCATTGGAAATGTGACGTTGTCTACAGGAGAGACAGCACGGGGGCTGGACCTGTCGGTTGGAAGTCCAGAACAACATTTTGCCTTCCTCCCTCAATGGTCAGTTTGCAGTTCTTCTAACGACGAACTCCGACTTACAGTATTTAGGCCACTAAACAATTCGTTCATTTATGGAACGAATGGATTCTGCAGCAACAGTTGGTCTACCGCGGCTTGCACGACATTTCGTGGTGGCTCGTACGACGAGTTTGCATCGAAAAGTCGCGGCGTGCCGACCGCCGATACGTACCCCTCCGACAACTCTCCATATCCTCAACTAGCTATGGTATCTGATAACATAACTTTGAGTTCAAATGTTAGCGTTCTTGATTTTCCCATCGGAATTGCCGATGCAGATTGGGGAGAACAAGGTTATAACCCACAGATGGCCATCGGGCTTGGTACAAACTCGACGATCCTGAATACCCTTTACTCATCAGGTCAAATCGCATCTCGGACGTGGTCCATGTTTTGGGGCCGAACTGGGGCGACAGCAGCGACTCAATTAGATGGAAGTTTTGTCTTTGGGGGTTATGATCGTGCGAAAGTTACTGGATCCAATTACACTCGGAGTCTTTCGTACTCTAAGACATCTTGTTCTTCCGGAATGCTTGTCACCATCACGAATATAGTGCTCAACTTTTCAAACGGAACCGACGCTAGTTTATTTGCTGGAGTTGAATCTGCCGCTATGCAAGCATGCATTCAACCAAGCTTCCCTGTTTTAATGACGATTCCAACCGATCCTTATTTCATCAATTTTGAGGGACTTACCAATCAAACTATAAATGACAGATCATTTGGAAGGTACTACTATGGTATGCTTTATGGCAATAACTCAAGCCCGTATGTATTCAAAGATTAGTAGAATTATGCGGATGCTAACAACCGTTTCAGTTACACTGGTGACTTTTCTATCACGTTAGACTCTGGAATTTCTGTCCGTATACCGAACGATCAACTTGTGGTTCCCAATCTCACAATCGATCACACGTCAGGCGCTATGGTTGCAAATGTTTCAGAACCCGAACTCGTTCTCAATGCAATTCAATCTATAAATGCCAACGACCTTCCACAGCTAGGGCGACAGTTTCTTTCTGCTGCTTACCTGATGTTAAATCAAGATGCAAATACATTTACACTTTGGCAGGCCAACCCTACCCAGAACGAAGATTTGGTGGCCGTTGATCGCAGCAACAATCTCATAGACGACTTTTGCACTTCACCGTCTACACCAAATAATAATAGTGCTGACGGAGATACTGGAACCTCAAGCAGTGTTCCCATCTCATCTAGTACCCCATCTAGTACTTCGACTGCAAATAGTCAGAAGTCTGAAAAGGTATCAACGGGGGTTATTGTGGGTGCAGTTATTGGATCTGTCGCTGTGATCGCCATCATCGGGGGAATCATCATCATTTGGCGTATCTCTCAAAGGAAGAAAAACAATCTCATCACAACAGCTGCATTCACCGCCAGTATGCCCGAAAAACATCTACCGACATATCCAGAAAATTACCAGACTCAGATCCAAATTCCGCACTTCATTCCTCAAGAGTTGCATGCTAAAACGACTCCTGCCAGCGAACCACAAGAAATGCCTTGAACCTCACTCTCATTTATTTGCCGATGGCATGAGCTTCACATATATATTAATTACATTTATTTCGCTAAAGCACTGATTTGATAAGTCTAAAAGAGCTTATCATCGCGTTGTCATAACATTAATGCTGGGACATAATAAGCGATTTGTGTACAGAAAGACTTCGCTATACCGGACTGGGATATACCGGAATCGTTTCCTCATTTGAACACTTTTTATATGGTAATACCGGATTTTTTGGTAAAATACCGGAATTGATTGTCGAATTTTTCAGTCCGGTATAACCAAGTTCTTCTGTAGTATCAGTTTGAGGACCACCAACTCGTGTAATTAGATAATGAAATCAGACTACTGTTCTAGCTTGCTCCAGATACATATTCGTTATATCCAATAGTAACGAATCTTCATTGTTGGATTGCACCACCCATTGCTACAAGAAATTATCAAACACGAAAATGTAGACTCAATGTTCAAACGCAGAGCTCAAATGCTCGGGCTTCTATGTTCCCGGCCTGTTGCTGCATATACAATCATTACCCGTTAAGATTAACTACGAAGTATAATTCACAGCTCAAAAATGAAAACGTGGCGTGCTTGGTACTGCGCCACCTCCGTGTGTAAATGATGCTACGCCCATTTTTGGTAAGGGTAAGGGTGTGGGTGTTCAAATGTTTATGCAGAATTTTCATCCTCCACTTATTTCTTTCTGTAGAAATGGTAAGGCGGACTCACTAGAGTATGTGGAAGTTACATTATTAGTTATTTTTGAGGGGAGAGATACGACTAATATCTCTTTCGAACTATGAGGGGTGTTTTGAGAAGCATTTATGAGGTTTTAGGGGAGATGTATTCCGCTTTTCTTCAAAAAAATGTTGGCACTTCTTTTTTCTTGGTTAGCAATTTGTCACCGCGGGACACTATTAGTCACCCTGGATCATCTCGGGGCTGCCAAGGATACGGAACATGTACATTGTGCAACCCAAAGAAGTGGGGAATAATACAACCTTAAATCTAAGGACTATAGGCTTGGTTTATAATAAGATTATAGTTTATGATTTATGATAAGGAAAGGAGTTATAGGTTTATAATATCAAGACTATAGGAAAGAAAGATATAAGAGATTGGATATACCCTGGATTGATCAGGGTATAAAATTAGTTTTGATTAGAATCCTAATATAATATTATATAACCTCTTACTCATTCCCCGGTACCTTCCACCAGTGGGTGGACGGATTCGTGAGACTCCTTGTAAGCAAAGCACAATTTCACACCAAAAATCAACATTTTTAAAACTTTATTAAAAAATAAATATTCAATATTTTTGATTGCAATTTTCGATACAAAGTAATTAAGCATTAAAATATTATTTTAAAAAAATAATTCTCATTTTTAATTTACTTTTTTAATATTTATATATTATTCTTTTTCTTTATTATAATATTAATCTATTTATAGAAATATTTCATTATTTCATTTTAAATTATCTTTTTCTTTAGTTTTTGAATTCTATTTAAAATTTTATATAAATTAGAAAAGAGATTAATAATATAATTTCAATAAAACAATCTAGTCTATCTGACTAGTACTATATAATATTTTATTTAATAAAACTTAGAATATAGAGATAAGTTTACTATAAATATACTATTATTAATAATCTTTTAAAGATAATAGAATATCTTATCTATATAATTATTAATATCTCTTAATATTTCTATGTGAACAAAGGATATTCACTTTAAAGGAATGACTTTAATACAATACAATAACTACTATATCAAAGGGATTAAGCGAATGTAAAAGAAACTAGCTCTTTCAATAGTGCTTATATAAGATCTACTATCTTCCCATTTAACTAACTCTTTAAATAGAATATAATTAGATATAACTATAGAACCTATAAATATATAGATATTATATCTTTCATATTCTTCTTAAATTAATACTAATTAGTAATATTACAAATTACTTAATTAATTATTTGAAAATACTTTTTATTTTTATTCTTTTATTTTCATTAATAATATTATATTATTCTAAACGATTATGTATAATGTTAGTTTTAAGTAAGTTAGTAAGCAATCTAATTAATTTACTTCTAATGTTATAGGAGTTTATAATAAAACTATTAATATCAATTAACTAAATAATATTAAGTATAACTTTAATGATATAATTAGTGTTTCTTCTCTTACATCTCTTATTAAAGGTATAGCTTAAAAGAAAGAAAACTTAAGAAATATAAAGTTTAAGAAAGAATCTCAGAATTATTTCTTTTTAAAGAATCTCTTTGTAGCTAAATAGTTTTTTAAAGAATTTATATTTAAAATTATAATAAAATATTAAATTAATAATTACTTCCAGTTTAGAGAAGCTGTATATTTGAATATAAATATTACTAATATATTCCTTTAGAAAGTATTAGTATTCAACTTCAAACTTATTCAATAGTTTTCTTTTAGAAATATCAATATACTAATATTACAAGGCTTTTGTAAGGTTTTATAATATTATGAAGTATATATTAATCTCAATGTGAATATTAAGAATACTTTTGTAGAAATGTTTTTATGTAAAAAACATTATAATTGAATTATAAAATAATTTATAAAATATCAAATTAATAAAATAGAATTATTTATATTTGCTAAATAGGCTAATCTTTTTATTAAATTTAATATAAAACCTTAAATCAATTCTTTCATTAATCCTTCTAATAAGTCTTTGAATAATAATCTAAAAGATTATCTAATTTTACTAAAATCTAATAAAGTTATAAATAATCTAGTTATTTCTCCCAATATATATAAAAAACCATTTTTATTTTATAATTCTAAATATATATAAACCTTATATAATTTTATAGAATTATTTAATAATAACAATAATTTGAATAATTCCAATAATAAGAATAATTAGAATAATAATAAAAATAAAAATAATAATAACAATAATAGAAATGGTAAGAATAATAATAGTTTTAATTATTTCAATTATAAAGATAATTAAAGTATTAATTAATATAATTAAAGTTATTATTTTATTAATTTTTTGAAAATCTATAAAGATAATAATAGATGTAAAGATATTAATAATTCTTTTGATTTGAAAATCTCTATATTTAGAAAATATTATTATAAAGTATTTATATCAATTAAAATAATTATAACAGTTTTTTCAATTATATTCTTAGGAGTAATTAGAGAATATTATTAAATGTTTTTGAACAATCTTTTTGATTTGTATTAAGATTTATATCAAATAATGATTAAGAATTTTAAAAGATTTGAATATTAATAAAATATATTTTTCAAATAAAACAATATTATATTTAAGATTTATATTAAAAAGAACTTTAGTATAGATTTTTAGAAAATATTCAATATAATAATTACAAATTTATATTTTTTTTAATATATTATTTCTGTAATTATATATAATTCTTAATTATATTATATTAAGATTCTATTTATGTATAATAATATTCTAAAATATCATTTTGTAATATACAATTCTTATTTAAATATTTCAAATCTAATTAATTAGATTAAATAAATTATTAACTTTTATCAAAAAGTATTTCTAAAATAAAGTATATTAATTGAAATGTTTTTTATAAATCAATGTTTCTATAATAATAAATCTTTGAAATCTTTAAATATTTCTTTTTGAAAATCTTATAATAAATATGCTAATAAACAATCCTTTTCTATATTATTTAATAAAAGTAAGAATAATTATTACTTTCTTGATTATAAGAAAAAGGACTACAAATACTATAAGTATATACAAAAGAAAATGAATCATTTAAAAATGAATTATTATAATAAATATAATAATTTTGATAATAAGAGCTTTATAAAATGATATAATCAGTTTCTTACTAATATTAGACAAAGAGATAATTAAGATAATAATAATAGTAATAATAACTATCTCATTAATTAATATTTTATTAATACAAATAGTTCTAAAAAAGTTTCTAGAATATTCTTTATATTAATAAGTGCTTATAATAAATCTTTAATAGTAATTAATTTTAATAATACTATAAGTACTCATATATTAACAATTGAGATATTTATTACAAATAATAAAAGATATTATAAAGATAAGTTCTTTAGAATTATAATTAATATAAGTGTAATTTGGAGATTTATTATTAAATACAATTAATATTTAGTATAGAAGAAGATTAAGAATATTGAATACAATCGTATTATTACTAATTAAATAATAATTTAATATAGGATTGGGATAACTATTTTCATTAGTTCTTTCTGAATAAAACTCCCATTTAATACTATAAAATAGAATGTAATAAAAGCCAATATCTTATTTCTATTTTACCTAATAAATATAAATAAATTCAAATTTAAATATAATAATCTTAACAATATTACTATTATATTTAAGAATATCTATTCTATTTATTAATAATTCAATTATACATTTTTATTTTAAAATATTAATATTCAAAAGTTGATTAATCACTCTATAAATAATAATAAGTACTATTTTACAAAAGTTGAATTACAATGTATATATTAACAATTTAGTTATTTATTCGCCTACAAGTTCTATAAAGTATTTAAATATTTAGAATATAATAAAGATTTTGAAGTAATTAAGTAATTTACAAAGTTTTGTTATTATTATTAAATTCATAGTAAATTATTTAGTAAATTTAAGTTCTTTTTATTTAATAAGGATTTTGAATTTAATTATATAATATTTATTAATATATTTTATATTAATAATAATTTTATTTTATATATTATTAATGAAGCTATATATTTTTAAATTATTTGATAATTAAATAATATATTTATAAAGTATATATAAAATAAACTTTATAAATATTGAATCGATACATATATTAGTTTATTAAAGTATAGTAGTAGTAGTAAATTCTTAATCGATTCGATCTATATAGCTATGCTAAGATCATGCGATGCGCCTATATCTATATCTAAATGAATGAAGTAGATAAGAAAAAGATAATAAAAACCTATCCCCCTCTAATATCCCATTGAGCTATCTATATTATATATTTATCCTATTTAACACTTATAATTTATAATATCTGTATTTTCGAAGATGATATTATTAAAAGCTTTATTTTTATTTTATAAATTAATAATGTGTAATCTATATCTACTTTATTTGATAGTATAAACTCTTTTCTCCTCTTATATTAATATAATAATATTTAATGTATTTATTATTAATATTATTATTATAATAATATAATATAACCTTATAGCTATTTACCTTTACCCTATAACAACTGTATTTCTTTATTTACTTTTTCTTTTCCTTGACTTTTTTTCTTTTATTTATCTTATCTAACTTTTTGTTTATTATTCATTAATCTTTTGTAATAGGATATATATCCTTTTATATATCCTCAAAGTCTTATTATATTATATTCTCTTTTTTTCTACATCCTATTATTTTATTCAATTTTCTATTTTTCCTAAATTAAATTCTTATTAAAATACTATTTAAAAAGAAAATTAATATTCAAAAGCTTTTTTATTTATTTTTATTCTATTGTATGCTCCTTTTGTGATTATTATATTAAATGTCTATATCAACTCATTTATAATCCTATTATAATCTATATCCGTATCTATAGGAAGTACTTCTATTATTATATTAGGAGAAATGTATACCGCAATATATATATTTTGTTTTTAGATTTTGTTTTTGATATAATCTGGCTGATGATTTGATTCCTTATGTAAATTCCTATAAATTATATAGATACTATAATGACTATTTTATACACTGCTATCGCCTATAAGGAGGGTATGTAGAAGATTATTAATAATCCTAGTTTTTATAATATCAATTAAAATCTCAATATTTTTATAATTACTTATAGTCTTTAAGCCTATAGAAAACTGCCCATCATTGTTAGCATTATTAATATTGATTAGCTTATTAAAATTCCTTCCGAGTACTACAATCTTTTTAATATAATTGAGGCTATTATATGCATTATTATTAAGAGGTTGTATTACATTTTTATTACCATCAAAGTTGTTATCTGAATTCAATAAAGTGAAACTTTAAAGTTTATTATATTTTCCTTTATTTAATTTGTTAATATATATTGTACCATTATAAATTGTTTTTTATTTCTTTATTATAATTGTTGTTAACAATTGTAGTATGGGTTTTAAGAAAAAAACTTTAATAATAATAATAAGATTAATATGGAGATCATATTTCAATTCTTTAATAATAAGGTTTAAGATATGTAAGGGTCTCACTGGGATCAACTCTATTCTGTTTTTATTCTTATTATTACAGTTTATAATTTCAATATTTATATATTGATATTTTTAATGAAAATGTATGCTATAGGAGTAATTCTATTTCAATAAATTATATAATTATTCTTTTCAATGTTTTTACATTCTGTATAAGGTTGTATATATATCTTATTTAGATATATAACTTTTATCACTATATATTTATATTTATATAATAGAATATAATGTGATTAACCATCTGATTTCTTCAATTGCACTATATACATTTCAATATATAGCTGGGTATCCTTTACTTCATTAGAAATCCCTTTAAATTAATCTTTTCTGTTTTAATTTCTAATATTATTAAATTAATTCTTTTCTTGAAGTTGTTATAGATTTTAAATCGACTTTGGGTAATGCAATAGTTCAGAGTTATAGGTATTCTGAAATTATAATAATTCTAAAAAACATTTTTCTATTAAATTAATTAGTTTTCTATATTTTCAAATTGGAATCTAATAATAGTATCCCTTTAATAGAATATTTGTTTTTTATTTTCCTTTGTTTTATATTATTATAATATATCCTTAATAACTTCATCATATTTTATTTTAATTAGTGTCTACTCAAGTTACATTTTTCCAGGGGTAATACAAATCCCCTTTGGTCTACTCGCAAAGCAATGTCCTCTATATATTTTATCACATTTTTTCTATACTAATTTCAGTATATTTATTCTCTTCAATCTAAATTTTATTATAATCTAAAGTTTATTGAGATATAAATCAAAAGGTTTTATAAAGGTTTCTATAAATAATATATAAGTAAATATTACCTTATAAATATTAATAATAATATGTAGATAAATATTCTATTCTTTTTGTAAATTTAATATAATAAATTTAACTATGATTTTAATAACTTTTGAGATATACTAGATAAATAATGTATATATTATTACCGATAATATTATTATTTTATATATCTATTGGAATAGATATAGATTTATACCCCATATTAATATAATAGTTTTATATAAAATTAGTATCTAATTAATTAATTTCCCTTTTATTTGTTTAATATATTCTTTTTAGATTAATTTGAAGTTTAAATAAAAGCCTAGTACTCTTATATTAAGTATTAAGGTTATTATAATAAAATCAAATTAAAAAAGAGCTTTTATATTATATAATTTGGAATATCTAATAAGATAAAATAATTAGTATTTTGCAAAAGCAAATTATACTTTATATCTTCTAGTTTATTTCATATACTTTTTATAAATCTTTTGTAAAATATATATATTTTTTTTTATAAAGTCATTTTATATAAGGATATTAATGTTATCTATAAATTCTATTATACTAGTATATTATTTGGTTTTTATATAAATATTAACTAGCTTATTATTATAGAATAAAAAGAGTATTAAACTTAATAAGAAGCTTTAAAGGATTTTATTAAGGGTTTTTATTTGGAAATTGATATAGTTATTAATCTGGATACTATTAATTCTGTCCTAAAGGAAACTAGTAGTGAAATTAATTGTCTAATTAGACACCCCCTTATTCCTTAAGATATAAATTAGTTGAGAATATAAAATATTATCAAAAACTCCAGAAATATTTAGATTAAATAAATTTATAACTTTTTTAATTCTAACATTTTATATTATATATATTTATTCAATAAGTATCTCTAGAGTTGTAATAATATCCCTTCTAAATCATATATCTATTTGAAACTTGGGAAGAAAATTGTTAATCTCTACAATTTGAAATAATTATAAAGAAATAATTTTTTCAAAAAGCTTTCTTAAAATGTTGAGTAGAATAATCAGGTAATATAATTTAATCTACTATTTATCTTTTTCTAACTTATAAAATAATATAATATATGTAGTTTTAAATACTTTCGAGTAGTATCTAATGATTATATATGCTTTAAACAAATAGTAATAGTATATATCCAATAAATTGAGCTTTATAGTAAGTTTAATAATAAAATTCATAATTTTTAATAATTCTAATATTTTATATAATTTTAGTTTTATAGTTATTCCTTTAAAATAGATTTTATTTAATTGGAATTCTATCTTTATTATGAGGGGGTATCTGGAAGAATCTTTCGTATATCCCTTTATATCAAATAAATCTGCCTTTGAAAATGAAATAAAGAAGTATTCTCTAAGCATTATTGTTTTATTCTCTTTTATTATTATTATTTTATTCTTTTTATAAAGATTAGGGAACTGAGGTATTGTTCTAAGAAGATAACTTTTATTTTTAATTTATCTTTTTAATATTTATATATTATTCTTTTCTTTTATTACAATTTCAATTTAATTATAAAAATACTTCATTATTTCTTTTTGAATTATTTTTTTCTTTAGTTTTTGAGTTTTGTTTAGGATTTTATATAGGTTGGGAGAGAGATTAGTGATATAGTTCTAATGGAGTGATTTAGTTTGTTTAATTAATACTGTATAATGCTTTATTTAGTAGGGTTTGAAGTATGGAGATAGATTTGCTATAAGTATATTATTGTTAATAATTATTTGGAGATAATAGAGTATTTTGTTTATATAGTTATTAATATTTCTTAGTGTTTTTAAGGGTATAATATTTAGTGTATTATTTATAATACTTTTTTAGAATCTATCTATATTAATTATATTCTATAAAAGTCTTAGTAATAGCTTATAGATATATAATTATATTCTGATTTTAATAAAAAGAGATGAATGGTTTGATTCTAAATCTAAATATTTGTATGTAGTAATAAAATGAATTTAAATTAAAACTTTTTTTAAAATTTAAATAAAATCTATTATGGATTTCTATATCTTTTTGTTTTATATAATAATTTTTTTTGGGATTATAAATATAAATTAGAATTAATTATAAAAATTAATTAGCTTTTTATTATATATCTTTATATAGATTATTTTTACTTTTTTTTAGAAAAAATAATAAAGATTGAAATTACTTAAAATTAAATATTCCTAATTAAAGTTTTCTAGTTAATAAAAGATTACTAAAAGAATTAATAGTTTAATTACTTTATGCCAAATTAGTAGAATAGGATTATAGATATTAATAATCTATATCTATTATATTTCATCTCCATTTTAAATCTTAAGGTAAATAAAGTATAGATTATATATAAAAGTTCTAGATATCTATTTATGTATATTTAATATTTTATTAATATATAATATCATTTTAATTTCGCTTTTTTATTTATAAATAAGATATTATTATTAATTGTTATTATATATAGATTTATTAAAAAAGTTGATTTAAAATTCCTAAACTATTATAATATAGTATTATATTATCTCTTTATTATACAGAAATACTATTATTACAGATTTCTATTTATTGATATTATATTATAATATAATAATTTTTCTTTATAATATTATAAGAATTTCTAAAATTGATTTTAATTATTAAAAAGGTTATTATTAGAGGTAGGATTTTATTTTACTTCTGGGGTGGAGGGGGTTCGATCTTCATTTGATAATAATATCCTTAATTACTTATATTATATTATTTTCTATTATTAGAATATTATTAATTAATATAAACTAGTAAAAAAAAATTGATTGCTAAAAGTGGAATTAGAGTTTCAGCTTTTCTATATTAAAATAACAAAGCGATCCTTTTTTATTATAAAATGGTTTGAAGTGAATAATACTATTCTTTTAGTATATTCGAATTTCTCGGTGAGTTTATAATAGCTATACTTATCTTATGCTTTATAATTCTCTTTATAGTTGATATATTTTCATTTTCATTTATTTTTAGATTCTTTGTTTTTATATTAATTTATATAATGGATTCTAATATAATTATTGTATATTGTTTGCTTGGTATATATTAATAATTTATAATTTCCTAATTTCTAATAATTATAGTATTTATTTAATGAATATATAATATTATATAAACTAATTTTCAATTATATTTTATTATAGAATAGATTATTTATTAATATTTAGTTTGTGGTCTTTGGGGAGGGTATGGCTATAATAATAAAGATCATTTTTTTCTTTCTTATTACTTTCTTTTAGAGTTAGAATAAATAGTTAATATTCAGTTCAATTCTAGGATTATTTACTATAAGGATAACTTCGAATTTCTTTTATATAAATCCCTTTTTTAAGCTAATTTACTTTATCTTCATATTATATATAATTACTTAATTTATAGGTTATTTAGTTTTTGTATTTAGAAAGATTATATTAATTTAATTGAGATTCTTTATAAGCTTATTATATTTTTTTTTGATTTTGATTATAATGGTGAATTTAGTGTCCGAGATTCTATTAATTCTAATTACTTGAACTCCTTTTATTTTCTTATTAATACTTTCTAGTAAGTCTCTATTAGGGATTCCCTTATATCTTTTTATATTTATTACATTAAAACTAATTCTAATACTTTAAAGAATATATACAGAAATTAGCTTTCTAACTAAACTACTTATATTAGTATATTATATAAATACCACTCTAAATCATAAAATATCAATATATAATTGTGAGAATTATTCCTTTAATACTTCTTATATTTCCTTTTTTATATCTTTTTTCAAAGTTTTTAATATCCCTTAAAACTATATTAATACTTTTTTATTAATATTATAATAAATAATTTAAGTATTATAAAGTTTTTTGGTTTTTATCTTCAACTTTTTGAATAAATTGCTTTGATATAATATTAATTTAATAATTATTTTTAAAAGTTCAAATATTATTGTATTAATTGCTTTTTAATATTTTATTTCTAAAGACTTTATTTTCTATATTCTAAATACCACTATAATCTCGAGGGGTTTCTATAAAGGCAATTATTAGATTTCTAATAATAATAATATATCTAATTAGATTTGTTTTGATTAAAAAAACCTTGTGAGAATATTGTAGAGCTATATTCACGATTTTATAATAGTTCTACGACTTAATTTTAAGTTTTCAGAATGCTCACTTTTTCGTGTTTTTCTTATTAAAGTATATCACTTATAATATTAGTATTAATTTCATTAAAAAAGAATTTCAATAATATACTATATTAATAACCGTTCAGATAAAAATAATTCTAATAAAAGTATATTACTTAATTAGTATTATTAAGAGATTTTATATATTATTGTATAGATCTTATAAAATTATTTATAATAAAGTTTATAAATTAGATATGAATAAAGCAATTATACTTCAAATAGCTATAAAAGCTATTAATAATATAATTAGGTTTAATGAATTAATACTTACTTTATTTGTTTTTAATATATTTCCCCATATAATTAATACTAACCCCCCAATACCTATTATTTAATAATAAGCTACCATAATTTCTAAAGTTATAATAGAGATATACAAACTATATAATTCAATATAAATATAAAAAGCTCTAAATACATATAATAATTCTTTTATAACTACATTCTATCAATTATTATTAAATAATATTATTTTGGTATAAAAAGAAAGTAATAAAATAGCTATTAAAAAATAAAAAAAACTATTCTTACTTCTTAATATGAATAGAGAGATATGCATATTTAATCTACCCTATAAATCCATAAGATTTCGTTTTACATCAATAAAACCATATTATATATATAATAAAACTAATTATATTAATATTAATCCTTTTAATTTAAATAATCAAAATAATTATATTTCAGAACAAATTAATAATAATAAAGTAATTTTATTAAAATCTAGTAAAATTACATTATCTGTTTTTAATATACTTATTATATATATTATGAATACTAAGAAGTCCCTTTTAAATTTATTCAAAAACGATTGAATATCTATACTACTGTTTTTTTCATAAATAGTTATATTTCAAATTCGAGTTTATATATAAGATAAATACTTTAATTACTTTATTACTAATCTCCCGAATCTAATTTTATATAAAGATTTTAGAAAAAAAAAGATCAATAATTTAATAATCAAAAATATATTTAAAGTTATACTATTGTTAGATATTCCTTTTAATATATAAATTTTTAAATTATATTTTATCAATAAAATTAAAAATAAAGGAATAAATATTATAAAAGAGTAGAAGGTGATAGAGTCATAGAGTAGTTCTTTGTATATACTATAGAAAAGTCATTATAATATAGTGCCTCCAATAAAAGAGAGAAGGGAAAAGCTTTATATAGCGCTTTATAATATATGTTAATTAATAAATAAAAATTGATTGTTTTTTTTAAACTATATGAAAAAAGACTATAAATATTAGTTATAAGAAAGAGTTATATGACTAGCACAAAGTTTCGCTTACATTTCTTCTCTTATAGAAATATTGATTATTTTAATTAATATAATTAAATAAGAAAATGTTATAATATTAAGAGAAAAAAAAAGGGAATAGAATAGCAATTTTAATTCCAATTCTAATCTCTATATTAAATCCAATATTCTAATTGCTTAATCAGTCTTTATTATCAATCATAACTTTGCCGAATTTTAGTAAAGTTATAATAACTTTAATAAAATAATAATTATACTTTTTCAAAAGAGTTACCACAAGTTCTTTTACTTTGCCGAATAGGAAAAAGAGGATTATAGGCTTTTCGGAATCTTTTCGAGTTTTTAGAAGTTTTTAAAATATTCCATAGAGTTTCTGATTCTTGCTTTTTTTTTATAGAATTCTTTTTTGCTAATGGGATTACTATTTATTTCAATCTCTTATTTCTTAAAGTAACTAATGGTCTCCTTTTATTTGATTCTGGATTTGGATTATTCTTATTATCATTACTATTAAAAGAAATAAATTTGATTTCTTTTTTATTATCTAATTTAAAATACCTATTTTTCTATTTCTTTTTAGAATTATCATTAATGAATATAAAATAGGATTTCTCTTTATAATTTCTTTTAATAGTTTTAATATTATTAAATAATTATTAAAGAAAAGCTTTAATGGTTTTTGTGTATTACTTGTATTAAATATTGAATTTATTGTTTTCTATAAAAAGGAATATAACAGCTTTTTTAAAAATAAATAAATTATTCCAAAAAAGCTTATTAATAAAAGCTTATTCAACAAAATTCTAAAAAGTTAAGTAATATTCAATAAAGAATCTAGGAATTTCATATTATTTGTTATTAATAATATATTCATTAAAAATTAGCTTTAAGTTATAATATATATTTCTAACCTCTTAGTACTTTATTCCATTTCTAAGAATACAATTTAAAATACTATTAGAAAGTTTTTTTATTATAATATATAGGATAATAGATATTATAAATAACATTATATTTTTATTAATCTTATTAATCTTAAATATTATAAGATTATCTATAATAACAAAAGTTTAACTATAATTGCCTTTTTTTGTAAATTAGCCTAATCTAACTAAATGAATATACCCTATATACTTTTTTTTTGAGATAATATTTTGAAAATATTTTTTTTCAAAAAGTTTGCTATATGTTCTGAAGATAGATATAGTAAGATTTCACTATGTTGTTTTTTATTTGGATTTTGGTTTTATTTTTTTATATTCTATTTCAAACTTTTATTTTTCAGGTATTAAATAAATAATATATATAGTAAGATTATTTATATATATAAATCTATTTTTAATATAAAATTCCCTTGTATTTTTATATACAAATGTATAATTGAACATTTTATTAATTTGAATAATAATAATTAAAAAAGAAATAATAATAAATCAAAATTCCCTATTCATATATTATATAATAATATATCTTTAGAATTTCAAATTCTTTATAGAGACTTATTATATAAAAGAATAATAATAATAATAAGCAAATCCGAAATCTGTTTTTTTATAATAATTGTAATGGCAATACATTTTTATAAACTTTGAAATTAAAGAAATATAGATTTTCCTAATAAAATAAAAGAATTTATTAATAGAAATTATATATTTATATATTCTAAGTCTATAAACTTTAATTAAATTAATAATAGAAAGTTAAGGGATTATTAATATAATTATATTTTATTTAATAAATTTGAATTTCAAAATATTAAGAAGTTTCTTCTTTCTCTCTTTACTAATTATAATACTTTTTTTAAATTAATAAAAATATTTATTATTAATATAAATATTATTAATTTAATCTTGATATTTATATATATATTAAAAACATTTAAATGAATCTTTTCAATTTATATATATAGTTTTGAGATTAAGAATATTAATAAATTATGGAAATAATAATTATAAAATTCCTTAAATATTATATTAATTAAGATTATTATTATTATTCACCCAACTTACTTTATAATATACTTTTTCTTTGATATATAAAACTAATCTTTAAATTTTAAAGTTTTTTTTCTATATTTATATATTTTCAATTGACTAATATTATTATTCTTTTTTTCCTCATTTTTACTTATTAAAAGAGCTTTTTATTAAAATATAGCTTTATTTATTAAATATTTTTGAAATAACTCAATATTTTTATTTATTACTATTAAGCTGAGTTTTAATTATTTTTAAAAATTTATAAAAATATTTTCTAAAAATAAAGAAAATAGAATTTATAAAAACTTAATAATAGAATCTTTAATTAATAGAATATTCTTAAAGTAATTTATATTAATTTCCCCAAATATTTCAATTATATTATATTAGAGACTAAGTTTTTATTATTACTTGTTATTTTATTTAAAGATTTTATTAAGGAGTTTCTTATTAAGAATCTTAAAAGTAATTTTGAACTCAAAGAATATTAAGTATTAGTTTATTTAAATTTCTGATTTTAGGTTTTCAAAAAGCTTATATATAAATTCTCTATTAACTAATTTCAAAATATCTTTAGAATTAATAATCTTAATTAATTTAAAGAGCTTATTATAAAACTTTGTATTATATAATATAATAAAAATTATAATAAATATAATATCTTTTAAAAAATGATTTTAGTATATATAAATTTTGTTAATAATCTTTTATTATAATTCATGGGATTTTTTTATTTTAATAAGAATATTTTTATTATTGATTTTTATTTACTTTATTATTATATAAACTTTGATATAAAGATTATTTTATAAAATTAGAATTATAGTTATTTCCATTAGTATATTTGCTTTAGTCTTTTATTCTTTTACCCAAGTATTAAATTCGATAAACTTTATATATTATAGTTTTTTAAGAAGTTTTTAAATGACTTTAAAAGCATTTAATATGTTAAAAAGCTGGAGATCACTAACTATTATTACTATATTATAGTACATATATTATAATTAAATATTCAAATATTATATGATTTGATTTAACTTTTTATTAAGCTATTTAAAGAAATTATTTTTATTCAAATAATTTAAAATATTATTTTTATTGATTTGGTCTAATATATTAAAGAGATTTTTTGAGAAAGATAATTTTATCAAAATTTAATAAAGTTATAAAGACATTTGGAGTAGATAGGGAAAAGAATTATAAAATTGAAGTATTATAATTATTAAAGAAAAGCATGCTGATTATAATAAAGAGAGAGGAATAATTATAAATAAACAAATTTGAAAGAGAAAGATAAACGATATCTTTATCTTATAGCTAGTTCTTTATTTATAATTTTGAAACTTTTTTTATCTATCTTTATTAAAGTGAAAAATATAATAGAAAATAAATCCTGAAAAAGGAAAAAAAATAAAGATAAATACAAATATTCTTTTTTATCTTAGAAATTTAATAGATAGTTATTCTCCTTATTATATAAGAAAAAACATTGCTTTTATTAATGGATTAATAATTAGAATCTTTATAAATATATAATTAATATTATCTGAGATAACATTTGCGATTTTCAATATATTATTTATTTATATATACTTAATTAGAAGAACACGAAAAAATCAAGGAAAGATTTTCTTAGAAAAACCTATTAATCTTTATTGCATTCAAAGTAGAATATCAATCTCTATTCCCTTTCAAAGTTATTAAGTTGATATTTATTTAGATTAAGAAGATATTATTATTAGTATTAGAAAGAAAGGTTTAAAATATTTATATTGGAATTATTTATATTAATATTATTAATAATAGATTTATTATATCAAATATAATTAATAGAAAAGCTTAAATTATAAATTCTTATAATAATTTAGGTTTTTTAATATTTAAAGATTTTTTAGAAAAACTTTAATTATAAAGAAAAAGATTCTTAGATATAAAAAAATGAAAGATAAAAACTCTTTAAAAGACCTCACTTTTTTTAGAAAATATTTTATAAAAGATATATTAATATATATAGTAAAGTATATTCTTTTAATATATCTATAATTATTTTATATAAATAAAAAGAAAAGTCAGATCTTCTATTTACAATAATATATTAATTTGAGTGTATAACATTTTGTATCAGTATATAATATTACTACAAAAATACTAATTTCGATATTACTTTGTATGGCAAATAATATATTATTAATTATAATTAGAGAGGTAATAATTCTTTAATATAGAGTATATATTATAAAAAACATTAATATTCTGATATTACTATATTTATTATTCAATTTTATTTAATCAACTTTATAATATAGCTTTAGGATTTGTATTGGTAGGGTGGTATAGTAGGCTTTAATATAATAATTATTTATATATAGGGTTATTAATAAATTAAAAGAGAATAGTAAATATTAGGTTTAAAAGGAAATTATATATTATTAATGTATATTGAAAGAAGATGGATATAATTCTTATAAATAATAGATTAAAAAAATTATAATAAAGTAATAACTTTTCAAAAAGGATTCAAAAAATCAAAGAATAAAAACAAATCTTTGGAAGGGATATAATATTATAATTAACTATAGTTTTTATAATATTTCAAAAGAAATTGAATAAAAAGAAAAGAATTATTATAATAAAGTAAATAGTGCAGGGTTTTTATAAATATATTGAAAGGAATTATAAATAGAAGATTTTTTGAATAAAATAAATATACATTATAGGCAACTTAAAGGATTTAAAAAGAATTATTTGAAGAATTGCCTAAAGGTCTAATAAGGAAATTCAAAGGGGAGTAGGTTTTTAATTCTTTTTTCTTATTTATTTTATTCAATTAGAACTATATATAGATATATTGTATGATCTTAGTATAGCTAGATAGACCGAATCGATTATGAATTTACTACTATTACTATATACTTAATTATTATTTTTGTATTATTAAAATATTAGCTGATATAATTAGATTTATATAATTTTAATAAAACTTTTAACAAATCTTTATATTCTAATTAATTGTTTATTCCTTTATTCTTATCTTTTAAAACTAATAAGTATTCCCCTTTTTTTTTAATAAACTTCTTAAAGCAAAAACCAAAGTAAGTTCTATTGATTAGTATCTCATTTATTTCTTTTAGAATATAAATAATTTTTTCAGGAGTTATTATTATTATTTGGTATAATTTAAATTATTAGTATATAAGCTTCCTTTTATGCAATATATCAACTTTTGATTATAAATTATATTGAAATATAATATCTCCTGATTTAATATTTTTATTTATAATGTTATTATCTTTATTGAAATATGCTTTTCCATCCAATTAATAGTACTTTTTATAAAATACAACTTCCTCTATATTAATATTATATATTTCTAATTATTAAAGATACAATATTAATAATTCTACTTAAATTATTATAAATTTCCAATTAAGAATTCTTTAGATATAAAATCTTATTTTAATAGGTAATATAGAGTAGTAGTTATAGATTATATAAAATGAAATAAGGTTGGTTGATTGGTGTATTGTAATTTTGTTAATAAATAATATTGTATTGAGATATTTTAGTTAATCTCCTTTTCTATTTATTATTTTAGATAATCCATTAATAATAGATTTATATTTTCTTCTAATTTAACTATTTACTTTGAAATTGTATATGAAGATTTAGATATATTAAACCTTATATTTTTTCAAGAAATAAACTATATATACTTTATTTTCTAAATTATTATTTATCAAAACTTTATTAAAAACAAAATAATGATAAATAATACTTTAAATAAAAGTAACTATAGTTTGAGAAATAGTATTTCAAAATGCTTTCTCTTTTATTCATTTTAATAAATTATTTTTTAAAAGTATTAAATACTTATAATCATTATTCGGGGGTATATATATAATATCCAATCTATATTTTTATTAATATATACTTATTTATATTAAATATAAAGATTCTTCCTATAGATTTGATTTTCAAAACTAATACTTTAAGCAAATTTAAACAAATTTCTTGATATTATTATATATCTCTATTTAATAATATAATTAAAATATTTTATCAAAAATACTTTCTATACCTTTATACCTATATACTTTATATAAATTATTAATAAAAGTAATTCATTCTTTTTTATTATTAATTATCTTTTTTAAAAACAAATATTTTATATTAATTTTGAAGAGATAATTGTTATAAATACAAAATCCAAGAACTCTTTTCTTGAAATTTTTAAAGATTTTTTTATTATATTTTTAGATCTTTATAATATTATTAGGTATTTATGTTGAAAGTATGGTTCACGTGAGTGCTAGAGTAGGGGGAGCTAGCCCTAGTTAGTACTAGTAAAGAGCTCTGGCTTATATCAAAGCTCTTTCTCTCATAGATAGCTTTAATACAATATGAATGCCCTCTTATTCTACCCTATGCTTCCCATCGTACCCTGTAGAAAGTCATACTTGAAACAG